>OMLM01003654.1:11276-99909 GCA_900302695.1 Helostoma temminkii
TAATTTTTCCAAGATTATAACAGATACAGCTATATATATATATATATATATATGACAAAATTAAATTTGAGCTTTTTTTTTAATCAACCTGAATTAGTTTTTCTTAGTAATTGAAGGATATTTGGGTTCTGTATGTATACTGGCTTGACGCCGTTCCACTGATTTACAGACGGTGGCAGTAATGCACCACAAAACACAGCACCAAACATTATGCATGTTGTGCAAGTAAATATTACGTTTGTTTTTTTACTGCATTCTACAAGACACCATGGAACTTTTTATTTATTTTCATCATTTTTATAAAGCCAAAAAATCATACAGATGGTTTTCAAATAAAACGTATACAACATAACACATCTAGCTATAGACATATTTAATAGTGGTTCAGTTTTACAGTTAGGCACTTAGTTGTTTCTAACATTGGTTGAAACTGTCCATCAAACTAAAGGCATGGCATACGGTGTACTGGTGTGACTCCTACCTTGCTATCATCACACTCTGTGTAATCAATTTTGAACTTCCACTCAGACAAATGACCAACGTCAGGGGGACTCCAGCTAATAATGAATTCATTCCCAGCTTCATGGACTGTCCAATTAAGGGCAGGTGGTCTTACTGTAGAGAGGGAAACAATTCAGATGTTGAGGAGACAGTAATGCAGTCATACCCATATCATATAAATATGTATGTTGTCCAATGTTGTACATTTTCGATTGTGTCATAACCCACATTAACCAGACACACACGTTCTCACATTGCACTAACTGATAAAATATTTCCAAGAAAGGACAGAGAGCAACTTCTCTAATAGCTGTGAGACTAAATGGAGAAGTGCAACATATTTCAACACAATCTCCAGCACTGGTCAGTCCACTTGTTGCATACCATTTTTAAAAAGCTCCCTTTTGAAGGTGTTCCTTAGAAGTGTGTCATTGTGTGTTGCATTAAACAAGATGAAGATTGCGTCATAGTAATTTGCCTGTAGATCACAAGCAGTCCTCACGCCATCAGTGTAAATGTATGATGGGCACTCCTGTACAGGTACGACCAATGTCTTCCTGCCCATCGTCCACTAAACTTTAAAGGACAGAGAACAGGGTTATTTTTAATGCTCCAAGCTGTTCCACAAATATCACAACACAAATAAATAAAATGGTGGAATTATAAAGCAAACATTTCAATACAACACTTTGTCCAGACTTTGCTATGTAGTAGAAAAAAAATAATAAAGCACTGCTCAGTAAATTGCAGGGCTGAGCAACATGGGAAACATGTGCACCGGGGTCACTTAGAAACTTAGAAACAGATTTTATAGCAACAAATTAGGAGATGTTGATGGTGACTTGACTGGAGGCAGTTTCCTTCTACAACAGCACATTGACCCAAAGCACAGCCCCAAACTGTGCAAGAACTGTTTAAGGAAGAAGCACTCTGTATATGTATTCTGTCATTTTGATATTTCAGACTCATGTCATGTATGACCCCAAACTTTTGAACAGTATTGTATGTTTGTCAGAAATGTTAACATACAAGATGACGTGAGACACTGGTTTACAGCCCATGAACCAGAAAAAAAAGCAATTGCTCTTGGCCGCTTCTATGATAACCAACTTCTTCAAAAACACAAAACTTAAAGCAGCTTCCTTACAGTGAGTGACTGTCCTTATGTGGCATTTCTTTGAATTAGCAGTATGTGGTAAGCTTAACTTTATGAAACTGTTTCATTTAAGTCCAGCTGAATTAACCGGTGCTCATTTTTGACGCAGCAGTGGGGTCGGACTAAAACCTGGAAATTAAAACCTGGTTTGATTGTTCTAAAATACAGATACAGTAGATACAGTAGATACAGTAGATGTGACACAAGCACAGTTATGTTACTAGAACATGAGTAAATAGTGCTTTTTTTTACCGGCAATTCTTTTGAGATGAATATTAAAACATGTTTGATGCTGTAATGAGAATTTGCAGCACCAGTAGATTGTCCGCAGGACTGAACCAGAGTGGAGCTTTGTACAAATGAATAAGATATTATCAAGCTTTGCATACCTAGACAACAGTTGATGCAAATGTTTGTTTAGTTGGGAGTTAACCCATTTCCTTAGCGCTACATAACCAAACTTGGATTGGGCTCACATAGCAAACAAAGCCTAAACTCAAATTGACACTGGTCTCAGACACCCAGTACAGTATAAAGCAGAACCATTAAAGATGAGGAATTTATTGAAACCTAGTTCATTTCTTCTACTGTGACTCTTAAGTGACAAAACTTAAGTTAAGCACTGTGTTTCAGGAAATTTTGCAATACAGCTTAGTCTCATTTGCTGTGTAATAGCTGAGTTACAGTTATTTATTTTCTGAGAAAATGATCCTTAAATCTACATCACTACTTCCTACTATTGTTTTTGTCCAAGTACAACATGTTAAAAAAAAGAAAATCACCCAATACATACCCATAGTAGAACCTGAGGTTTGGAACATCGAAGGCTGGTTCCCAGGAACACCGAGCCTTCTCATTGGAATAGATGTAGCAACTGAAAGCCTTAACCAGATCTGAGCAGAACAAGGACACACAAACATGTCTTCATCAACAAACTACTGAGTCCACTTCACATCAAGGGTAAAAAAAACCCAAAATGTTACCCCACATTTCTACATTTGCTCGGAAACATTCAGACAAAACAAAATGAGCCGCTGTACCTGGGTATGTGACGTTAAGGACCGCGGGTTCACTGTTGTAGCCATTGCAAACAGTTTTAACTGACAAGTGCAGAAACCCTCCCTCCATCACAGTATCTACAAGCCAGGTAAGTTCTTTTATTTTCTGGATCCACCGACAGAGAAACAGATAGCAGTGTTAAACACTGAGACAATAAAGCAGTATACAGTTCACAGAACTGTGGTCAAAAACTTTCAGAAAACACACACACACAAGCAATTTGTAATGGTAAAGTTCATACATATCAGCAGCCACATGCATACTTACAGAAGATTTAAAGCTGTGCTCCTCTCTGGTTAATGTAGTCACTTCATATAAGCAGTTTGTCGCCAACTGCTGTGGTGGTGCCCAAGACAACTGTGCTTGGTCATCATCCCAACTTAGGGACAAATTTTGCGGTGGTAAGATTTTGCCTTAGGTAAAGAAAGAGCAAAACTGATGACACAGAATATCAGTGTAAGCTTATTGACGTGTGAGCACACCTTATTAAACATGATAAGAAAACAGCACGTTGCCAGTTTACAGCAGTTCAATGGGATTACTTCCTCTAAAGGAGCAGCTCTGCTTAAAAAAGAAATGTCTCAAATGCCAAAATAATCATGTCATGACAACAAACAAACTGCTGTCAAACACATGTGCTGTTTGGAGCCAGTCACTGGAAGAAAAAGAAACAACTTTCCTTTATAGTTTCTTACTATCTACTACTACTACCCTCACACTACTGTATTAAATATAACAGAAATAGAGGCAGGTGATGGCAGTGTGCAATAGACCACCAGCAGTTCATCAGGGAACCCCAGAGTGGCCCAGTCAGGCACAGTCTGCTTGATATGTTGTTTTAGTTGTGGCTGACATGGTCCAACTGAGTCGCTCCCAATCCTAAAAGCGGAGGACAGGCCGCTCGTTTAATAAACAGTTTCCTAAGCAGCTTCCAAACCGTGAGCGGGGGTCTGTTTATCAGTTTATCGGTTTATTTAGGAGTCGTGAGGAGTAGTGGTTTTGGAATTTGGTGACCCAGCCTGAAACTCCCTCCTGCCCAGCCCAGAAAAAAACAACAGAGATCCTAGATCAGTTCAGAAGCCAGAGACTGGGAAGGACATCACAAGCACAGTTTGAAAATAAAATAAATACACTACTATTCAAAAGTGGACACAAATTCATGAAAACAGCTGTTTTACCGTGATTGCAAATGGGTTTTCTGATGATCATTTATCCTTTAAAATGAATAAACTTGCATTACAACTGGTATTTATGCAAATATTCCTATAAAAAAACAATGTTAATGAAACTACATGTGGGTTAAGAACCAGACAGTCTTATTATTTTCATATATTGCTGTAAATTGGTTTTGAATACATCTGTTTTCATGTGTATTCATTTTACAGCTAATCCTAAAAATACTACAGTAATAAAACTAATCAGTTAAGAAGAGATAAGTTATACCCAGGCACATAAGATACATTTGACATAGTTTATAGTTTGTTGTAAGATTTACGTTGGTTAAAGGGTTAATATTACACGAACTAAAGTTGTCATGTTTATGAATTAATAATAATAGTCACAACAACAGCGGCACCTCCGCCGAGCTGTAGATTTAAACACTAGGTTTCCTGAAGGTTATACCAGAACTTGAGATACTTTACTTTTGGACATTTGCCTTGTCACTAGTGAAGGTGTTTTCAGGTGACGTCTTGCTAAGTGGTGAACACAAGAAGTGACGTCAGTACTGGGAAACACAGTCGCAGTTTTTTGGGTTTTTTTTTTTGGCAACGTGGGAAAATTCCTTCAATAAAGCAGATAGTAACAAGCTAGTATCGTGTCAACAGCCCACACAACTGTACAGGTTTTATTAAAAACAGTCTTACCTGTTTGGGATTCAACCGTCAGAAAAAAACAGCTTAAAACGAACAAATTCAAAATTTGAAACATCTTGCTCATCATTTCTGACACTTCAATTCCTTAAAGCTTCTTTTCCGGCTGCTGTGAAAAGGAAACGTTAAAGTTTTACAGTCACCGCTCCTGAGGACGACTGCCCGTGTTTGTACGTACGAAAGTTAAAACTTGGCGTTTTGTGTCCACTTTCGCTTCCACCTTCTTCCTTCGAAAACTAGAGGAGGCTGGAGCTGGGCGGAGAGCTTCCTCCTTTGACAGGAAAACGCCAGAGCACGCACAGAGGGGCATGTATCATAGCAAAAGTGGAGTAACTTCCACAGACAAGCTGAAGGCTTCTTATCGGGTTTCTGTGGTAAAATTTAGGAAGAGCAGTGTGTGGGTTGTCATCTGTACTACTGTGCTACTACCTTAAATGAACTTAACATTTGCATGTCTGCTGTTTCTGTGGAATGGTCGTGGTGGCACACTTTGCATTAACCATTTCCCCCAGTATTCAGACATGTATACTACCATGTGATTATTAATGTTGGACGCATTACATATTTCCACATTCTCACCACAACAGTTCCCTCGGATTTACAATACCAGATCTTTTTTTTTTCTTTCTTGGAAAATCCCTCCAGCAGCAGAGGCGGAGGTCTGAGACACGGTTCCAAGACTTGTAATAACACCACATAAATCACCATCATCATCTGTGAAGCCATGCTTAGTCACCTCACAGGTTCATTCACGTTAGATCAGAAATATCTGAAGGGGTAAATAACACAGGGTAAATTTGGGTCCATAATCTATTTCCCTCAGACTGAAGAAGCTACTAACATTTCAAGCTGCAGTAACAAGACAGAAGCCAGTCACCATGACTCATTTAACCTCACCTTGATAAATGAGAATCTTAATTCCAAGCTGTGACCTGAATGACACATGCTGCTTCTTAATAAACTGTGTTGGCAAAAACATGACTGAGCCTGGGATTGTCTGTGATCACACCCACAACGCAGACAAAAACATTTTCACTTTCTCTCTCTCTATTGTTTCCTAAAATCTTTTTCAAGCAATAGAGTAAATAAACCGTAAAATGGACCAAAGGTGGGTGAACATGCCAGTGGAAGGCAAGTTAAATGAACGTTAGGTCTATCACTGAGCACCATCATGGGAATAAGATCAAAACAGCCACGCCCGTTGACCGATCGCTTGGCCTGACCTAAAATTACCTTATTAATGGCAAAATGTACTCTGATACCACAATAAGTGCTGATAAATCAAACAGCATACCAAAGAGAAAAACTTCCCTCTATTTAAGGAAGAAGGGGTGTGTTAGTAATGGAGATATACATGTGGTAAATCAGACAGCACACGAGAGTTTCCAAAATCAACAGACTGACAAGCAAAGCCAAGTTAAGAGTTTAATGTACCCCAGATTTTTTCAATGTTCTTTTCCCAAAATGTTTACACTGCGTAGAAAAGTTGAAAAGGCTTAACACCACAGGTCAGCTGAGAACACAACTTACAAGGTTAGTTCTTGTACAAAAAATGATTTACATCCAAAATATGCGAGACAGTTTGGTGTAAAGATGCTGAAGTCAGATGCCACCTTCACCATTTCCTGACTTAACAAAGCATATTTCTTGTTGACATGCAGTACTGTGTGAACAGAGGAAATGAAGTTAAAGTGGGGCTGTTCTGTTCAAAGATTAGATATTAACAATTCCACTACACCCACACTTCTTCATTTAATTTCACATTTCTTTAAAATTCTTTCTGATGTGATGAGTCCCAGCACTAACACAAGAGCACTGAGTCTGTGTTATCTGCCACATGCTCATCCCCTCAGTTCCTTATAAGACAAAGTTTGTGGCCACAACGACCAAAACATGCTTTTTCCCTGATTTGGGGGCTGAGGCATGGGTGGAGGTCAGGAGAGCAGCAGCAGCTCTCAACTTCCTGTACAGTGTTTGAGTGGAAAGAAGTGGCTGCCTTTCTACCACTTAAGTTCTGGTTACGCTACACTGTAGGCTTCCTGCCTACTGTGTAGCTCCCAAGATGACAGGCATAGCGGCATTTGCTCGTAATTCCTACAAGCAACACGCATATTATGTCAAGACGCAAGTTCCCCGTTGTATTTCCACTCTTATCACATGATCACTTGGTTTTTACAGCAGTTACCCAGGAACAAACCAGCCATTCCGTACTGCTAGGTCCGCATCCAGCAAATGCAGTTCTTGCCGGCCCATTTGCAGTCCTCCGCTCAATCCAACCAAGCACAAACCCCACCTTCATCCTTGCTCTCGTCCTTTGTGCTCAGCAGGAGCATATCAGCAGAGTGCATGCCTGTTTTGCACTCCCAGGTACATTTCCAAGCAGCTTTTCAAGATAGCACCAAGGTTTCAGTGCATTTCCTCATCCTGTCGATGACACCCCAGGAGAACATACCTGCACTACCTTTAGAGAACAACTTAGATACCACAGAAAAAATGTTTTTTTTGGACATCTAGTGGCTGAAATCCTCAGTGCAGTGATTCAAAAATGTACTCGGGGCAGTACAGTAAAGATGCAACAGTGCACGCGTCTGAGAACACCGGTTACGTGCGATAGGTATAAAACCAACCAGAAGAGATCAGTGAAACAAAGCTTTTCAGTCTGGTGGTAAGTTATTTATGCAAATGTTCCCAGTGAAATCACTTCCACAGTGAAAGTCCAGCTGCAATGCAGCATGTCAAACATTTTGCTGTGAGACACTATTTTCCTTTACGAGGGCAATTCTGCAGGATTCAGTGGGTTCAGGCTCCGGCATGTACAGATTCTCTGTTGTGGGCTGAAAAACAGGAAAGTTTGATTTAATGAGTGTTTGTGGAGACAGACACAGCAGGTGAGTAAGGAGTTAGAGCATGCACATCGTTTTTCTCTCCTAAAATAATACCTTAAGATCCTTGTTTCCGTTCATCATCATTTCCTTGAATATTGCTGAGGGGTCTGGTATTGTGGGACAAATAATGTGATGGTTCCTACAAACAGACACAGCAGAACAAGCACGTCAGTGCCAGAAAGAGACAATCCCAAATTTTTCCACCAAAATTCATATCCACCAAGGCCCACAGATGCCCTAACGTAGCTGTTAATTTAGAGTCAATTTCTTCAAAATAATGTGTTTATTAGTTTTTGGCATACTAATGCTAATGTCACTTCTGCCTTCTGTCGGCATATCGGCTTTATGTTTAGGTGATTCGCAACATGTTTTCGCAGTTTACAGATGTCTGATGTTGTTTCACAAATGCAGGTTTTACAACACTGACTTTTGGAATTGATTGCAAAATTTAATCTGATGCAATTTTAGACACTCAGAGGTTAATCAGCACGTATACTGTTAATCTTTGACTCAGGCTTACAAAGACACTGTTTCACGTACCTCCTGAAGCAGTAGCAAGAAAGGATGACGCAAACAGACAGAACAATGGGGATGATGAAGGCAACCACTGTCAGTGTGTCATCAGGAGGCTTGTTAATACCTATGGAAGACAATAGATAAAATGTTTAAAGTCCAAAATTAAATGTGACACAACGTTCCAGTTTCCCAGCCATTCCCATCATGCACTGTTCAAATCAAATCTGGTGTTCGGTTTCACAATGCAATTTGCTGCAAGATACAAGTGCTGAACCTTGAAGTCCTCCTATAACTGCTGCAATGCAAGTCAGCATGTGTTTTTTTTCAAGCGTCAGTTATTAATATAAATAATTTTCTTGATCCAAGACTAAATCTGTGTTTATGTTAATTCTACCTTTACCTTACCCAGTCGTTAATTGGCAAAATATATTTTATTCCACCATTCAAAGGTTTGAGGTCACTTTCTGAAAGTGATGTGATATTTTTGTCCATTAAAATAACATCTAATAAATCAAAAATGCAGTGTAGACACTGTTAATTGCAAATGACTACTATAGCTGGAAACATCTGTGATTTGATGCTACATCTTCCCACATGTACAGAGGTTTTAGTCCTGTGTTCCAGTGTCACTTTGGGTTTGCTGTTGTTTGTTTTCAATTTAAAAGCCTAAATTTAGTTTATGATAGCACAACTGCAATCTGTAAAACTGCAAAGAAACTCTACACTGCTGTATACTACTACCTTCACAGACTCCTTACTGTCTGTTTCATTAAATAGTGCCCACAGATAATCAGTTTCTAAGCCAACAGTGTAGAGGTGACTTTGAGATGCTGTTCTTATAGAATATATATTAGACTGGTTAATAGAAAAAATATTAAGAAGACAGACACAGGAAGATTGGAGGAAAATATGGGCCATTCTGCAATGTTATGCCATATTCTGAGGACAGGATTTGACTGGAGCCTACAACAGGACAATGACCCAAAGAACAGTTTAAAACTATGCAAGAACTGTTTAGGAAAGAAGTCATATGGTGTCCTGTTCACAGTCATCAGATCTCAACACTATTAAGCAGCTGTGGGATACGTTCATCTAATGTACGTTTTCATCAAATGTAAGAAATGCTCAAAAGTGACCCCAAACTTTTGGTATTATATATTATTTCAAGGTGGAATGTCTGCTGTCGTGGACTTAGAAGTAGTGGACCAAAAGAGGACCAGCAGCCTTGAAAAATGATTTTACATGATTTTACGTTACACATTGTGCATTTAACAGCTATTATTCTTGAACATAAGTGAAATAAGTGCAAAAGTCTAAAGCCTTTATGAGCAAATATAGTATAGCATCTGAATAATGTTCCTAGTAAGAGTTAATAAAACTGGCTGGACAGTTACCATGGGTTACTATGTCACCAAAGTCGCTGGATATAGGTGGACAAGTTTTGTCTGTGAAGATTCTGGATCGGAACTCATAGCGGCAATTTTCATCGTAGGACATTTTCGTCGAATGCGCCACTCCCACATTAATAGTGATGTTCTTGCATTCCTGAACAATAAAAAGCACATAAAACCATGCTTTGTTAGGCAAAGAGAAACTAAACATGTGCCTTTAAATGCAATAAAACTGTAGCTGTCTGAATGTAAATATTTGGATATGGACGAACAAGCATTTGTAGAAAATAGAAATGCAATACAATATGTGTCTTTAGAATTCTACTTATGTTCCCGGTTGTGGTATTTGCAACAAATAAACTCAACGTTTAAACATAAAAAACACACATTACTGTAGCAAATGAAAGGCCGAGTGATGTAGAGGACGAAGAATATTTTAGGATCAGCAGTTAAATGTGCTTACTTACTTTGATATTAACACATCGAACCGAGCAGAGCTCATATTTCCAAACACATGCGCTTTTGACCACTGGAAGTGGCCATCTCAGGTGGAGGTTACTCTCTTTTGATTCGATGGTCAGCTGTGGTGGGTGCACCACTGACGAGACACAAAAAAAATAAAAATCAAGATCACTAGTTCTAACAGCAGATGTTTTAAATGTTTCAGTGACATCAACACATATTAGAAGTAAAACCAACCAATTAAAGCTTGAAAGGTGATACATTTGGTCTCATTGGCAACAAGAATGCAGATGTCAGTGTCATAACCAACTTCCAGGTAGCAACCATCCCTCGCTCCACTTGTGTAATATCGATCGCATTGTTTTAAACTTTTGATAAGTTCCTCAGATGTTTGTCCACAAAGTCTGTAAGGAAAAAATAGGGAGATGATGAGAAACACAGCTACACAGTACAGAATTTCATCCAAATGGCACTGTCGCAACGCGACACAACGAAGCTGCAGTTCCTTCAGTCGCCACAAGATGCTCCCACAGACCAATACACTGTGGACTGACAGGAGCTCAGATTCATATAATTTACCACATCACCAGCCTTGAATGAAGCGCAAAACCTGCAAACTAAGCTGATTTTTCCTTGTCCCATTTTTGAACTAGACGGTTCCCTGCATTTACCATCACTTGCCCACAGCTGACCCCTTTAAAGACGTTAAGCTCTTGGCCAGTTCTCTCTTGAAAAAGCAAGAGCTATACAAGAAAAAACATTTAAAAAAGCATGTCGTAATAAAACAAACAAGCTCTCTCCCCCTCCCTCCACCCTTTCAAAACCTCTTGCCAATCCCTTGCCACTACATGTAAAAGTTTATAGATCTGGCACTCGCTGTACGACTCTGACGTTGGTCATTTCCATGGTTCCCGTTAAAGTAGAACTGTTGCTGCTACTCTCACCTGTAGGACAGCGTGAGGTCAGAAGGCCGATGTACTGGGATCCAGGAACAGTTGATTCCACTGGGGTCAAGGAAACATTTGAAGTCCGTCACCATTTGAGCTGCACAAAAGCAAAGAGTTACAAAATTCATGATACATGTTACAACATCAAAATTGCAACTTGTCACTAGGCTTCCTGTTTCTCACCTCGTGGCTTTGGGGTTTGAACAGTTGCTACGACAAATCTACTGTCATTCCAACCATCACAGGGTGTAGGGAAGGTGGCGTGAATGTTGTAACTGCAGTGATCAGATTCTTCCGTGAAACAGCTGACTATGAAATGTTTATGCTCTGTGCGTCGCACATCCTGATGAAGAAAAAAATAACAATGTCTTCATTGATGTCTTTATTGATTAATAAATTACTAAATTAATCAATCATTATTTATTTATCTAAATTCTGTACTAAAATCAACTAGAGGAGATTTCACATTAGCGTCTGTCTCCTGGGCTTCAAATTAAATAAACTGCACAGTGAACTGCGTTGGTGCATTTTGAGCCATACGCATGATCAGTCAGTTCAATTTCATGTTAATGACACTGGTGTTGTGACTCTTTAACGTAAATCGATCGATTGATTACAAGATCTTGTCTTTGGCGAAATCCTGTAATAAATCAGTAAAAAATGTTTTACTGTCCAGGAGGTGTCATGTGACCTGCAGCTAACAGCCCCCATTAGTCACAGTAGTGGTTTCTTTACCTCCGCTTGAAATTCAAACTTGACGACACAGCCCTTTGGCAGATTCCAGGGCTCCTCCCAGGCCCAGGACACGTTTACAATAAATGGATCGAGCCACTTGTAAGACAGATTTGATGGTGAAGGAAGGCTTTCTGTAGGACAAGAATTTAAAAAGGACACGCATTAATCACCCTGCTCACGGTTAGTTTTTATTCAGCTGTTTGGATATTTATTATTTGAGTTCCACACACCACACTTGTCTTCCTCAAAATCTGCGTAAAGCCTGGGAGTCCTTCAGCAACACTGTGCTGCTGGTTTGAAGTCAGATTTACAGTA
Organism: Helostoma temminkii; assembly: GCA_900302695.1. NCBI lineage: Eukaryota > Metazoa > Chordata > Actinopteri > Anabantiformes > Helostomatidae > Helostoma > Helostoma temminkii. Next base: position 23,115 of record OMLM01003654.1, read on the forward strand.
CGGGCCCAGAAGCTCATTTCTTCACCTTATAAGAAAGCTGCTCTCCCACTGCTGACACATATCTTGAGGTGTGTGTGATTTCAGTGGCCTCTGGTTGTCCTTAGTGGTAGTTTTGCTTCTTCCTCTCTGCAGGTTTCCCTGAGCTGTTACTGACCATACCAACCTGCCCATTGTTTTGACTGCTGCTGCTTATTATTGTTTTTTTTCTTTTTCTACCTTTCACTCACCCCAACCGGTAGAGGCAGATGACCACACACCCTGGTTCTGCTGGATTTTTTCTCCGTTAGAGGGAGCTTTTCCTCACCAGAGTGTAAAAGCATCTAGGTCAATTCTGGGTGTTTTAAGTGTGCTATAAATAACGTGAACTGATTTGAATTAAACCGAGCAACTATTACTGAAAATATAAAAACTAAAATGTCCGTATTGTTTCGTCTCGGTGATTTGTTCGGATGAGTCACTTCGCGCTGCATCTGAACGAAGTCTCATTAGCACAATTCAGAAAAAGTGGCGTGACCTGCCGCACTTAGTTTTTGTGTGTCCAGCCATGGTAAGATTACGCAGCACTCCAAGCGCCATTAGAGTTATAGACAATAAAATAATATTGAAAACAATACATTTTATTGAACCCTAACTACATTAAAAAATGTAATATCTTTGACAGTGTGTAGTACTACATATTGTATGATATGTACATGTAGGAAAAATTATTATGATACACTATCATTATTAAGCGGCATCAATAATAATAATAATAATAATAATAATAATAATAATAATAATAACAATAATAATAATACGTGAAAAAACATACAATTAATAATAAAAAAAAACATCAAATTAATAAATGAATAAACCACTACACTAAACTACACTAAAGAAAATGTAATGTCTTACATTGTGTTTGTGTAATGCGCTAATCTATATTTCACTTCACCACCTACGTAGCCTATAACCTATATGTATGTAATTAATGTAATTATTGTATGTAATTAATCCAGAAAAATCTGTTAGTTCTTTAATAAACTAGGCTTAAACGAGTTAGGCTTATTTTAAATATTCCCATTGTCTGCGTCCCTGAAATGGACATTTCAATCTTTTTAATGACGTACCACTTAAATGACAGGTGTCACATAAAGGTTGAAAGGGCGTCATTAAACCTCATTAAACAGTGGTCTTACAGTCGACAGCCTTTATAAAGCTTCATAATTTAATAATAAGGCTTTAAGCCAAATGTATCGTAATGAGTAAAAAGCTAAGTATTGACGGAGGCTTTACCTGCGTTAGCGCGGAACACCGCTGTCATGGCGGTGCATGTTAAAAAAGTCATAAACTCCCAGGTGAGAGTCATGTTGTCCTCGGCGTTTATTCCGTCTGGAAGCGAATCAATTCCTTCAAGAGCTCTTGTTAATCCGAGTAGTGAACCAAAAGGAAAGAAAGAAAATCACAGTAACTGTGAATGTTACTCGATACAGTGAATGTCAAGGACTAAAAACGTATGAAAATATCATAAAACAGGGAACACGAGAAAAGGAAAATGTACTCCGTGACTCAAAGCACCTTAGTGGTTTCGGTGCGTCGGTGGCTCACGCAGTCTACCGGGAACAGCGGGGCGGAGTCGGTGTTGGAATGGGAGGAAAGATGGTGACAGCTAATCAACTGGGGCCGCCAAACGAGTTTCGGTCTTTACTTCACTGTCTCAACGACAAAACACCGACTGTTAAGCGATAAAAGACGAGAGTGAAAAAAAAAAGAAAAAATATCTATCTAAGTCTAAGTGGCTCCTTTAATGAAGGTAGAGCGCGCATGCGTCTGATGTTGACAGAGATTTCACGGATCATAAGTGTCCACTCTCTCAGTCCTCCAGGAAGTCTGCGCCTGAATGACTCTGTGAATCATCAAGCTTATTATCTGTATGGTAATGGCTTTCTGCAACAGCAAGCTGCAGAGTGGACAAACTGATGGTTGGAGGGCAAGGGAAAGGCCAGGAAATCACACAGATAAGACTTAGTGCATGTACAGATTTTAGTAGCTCTTTCTGAAACCATGCCAACAGTGAATAACAAGTGTCATTTACAGTTTCCATAAGAGAGCAAGTTTTCACCTGCTCAGATTGTTATCATGACCCCAGTGTGTAAATACCAGCAGTGGATCCCGATTGCTATAGTAAGTGATGTTATTTAGATAACAAATAGTGTGTGATTCTGTTCCTGTTTCAACATGACAGAGCCACATAATAGAAGGCCAAGTCTATAATGACATCCATTCTTGATCCCTGGGGGGTTAGGAGCTACCAGGAATCATACCACCAATTGTGGGGTTCAGGGGAAAACTGCCCTACCAACTGCTCCACAGGTACACAAATGGTTATTCCAGTTTGAAATAGAAACACTCAGTTGAACCAAGCCTGATCCAGTGCCTCGAGGTGAACACGGGGCAAAAAGAAATGTCATTGCACAACTTCGTAAATGTTTTTGTGGCTAAATGGGAGCAGATCTCTTGACGTCCCAAACTACTGTGTATTCAGCAGAAGATTAATGGCCGCTGGTTGTGGTGCATTTGGATCACAGAATTTATTGTTCTTACATTTTGTATATTTGTTTACAAAATGTAAGCACCATTAGTTTAATGTTGGATTAAACGTTAAGAGTGAAGACCAAAATAGCTCAGCATCACAGCCAGTCACGGTCCATGTAACTGAGTTAAGTCAGACGAAAGCAAATATTTTAAGTTGATCTGACTTTTAATAGTGCAACCTAAAATAGTTAGTTCAAGATAAAATATTTAACTTACTGTAACTATTATATCAGATCATTATTTGCTGCTACTCAGTTACGTGGAATATGTTGACTTTATGGTAATTTTACTTCAATTACTGTAGAGAATGGTTAGTTTTTCCAGGTTTTATTGGAAAAATGCTGTACAAAGTAAGTTCAGAAGCAGCTGCACACCTCCACGTTCAGTAAACAATGCAATAAAAATGAAAAAAAAAATCTCTCTGCTAGGACAGGTTGTGGACTGTGTCCAAAATGTTACAAATATAAATACATACATACAGTACATACAAACATACACAGATACAATTTACAGCTTGAGAACACATTATGTACATCTGCTTAAATAGTATTCATCTGCACATTTCAGTGTAGCACTTGTGAAATACTGCGTAATAACCAGCATGTGATGGTTCTTATTACTTTAGAGAAGGGGCAATGCAAAGGCACTGGATCTAAACCCAGATCAGAGTAACTGTTCACTGACAGTAATGACATACGTGTTACATGTCTCATCACAGTGACTTAACCACTGTGTCTTGAAACTGAGGTGAGTTCACACAAAATACATATTATAATAATATTATAATATTTTTTTTACCGGGTTTAACATCCTTCATCTCTTCTAGGACTTGTTATTACCAATACATTTTGTACAAAAACAAAGGGTGACCTCACAGTTTAATCTTGCATCCTGTAGATCTGGTTTGGGAAGTGCATGTATGTCTATTGTGTTGAACTCCACACCTGGAGCGGGAGCAGGACAAACAATACTACAACTTTCTGCACTATAAGAAAACAGAGAGCTTCCCTAGATATTTAAATAGTGCAGAGGGAAGTTAAATACCATTCTTATACATGTACTGCCCAAACCAGAACCATAGCAGGGAATCAAGAAGACAGATGAAACTTTACCATAACTCAGAGGTCCACCTTTCCTTTACCTTTGAACAGAAAGAACAGGGTTTTATATTTGCACAATAAACAGGGAAGTAACTTTGGCCTAGCACCATAACACACTTCAAGCTCCAGATCTGTTGACTTATCTGTTTATCACAATGTGTCACCCTGGCTGGAATGTGCTGCTGGCTTATAAAACTAGCCCTGGACTAGCTTGGAGCTTGGGTACCTGTTAAGACAATACCAGTTCAGTTGGTGTATTACATAAGCTAATATGTAAGGGAAAATAAGGTACAATGAAAAGATGATACGATTTGCCCTCTGCAGACTGAAGGAGTTAAAAAGTCATTGTGGGAGTGCCGAGTCCTGCATAGATCTGCTGTTAGAGAAAAGGAAAATCATTTTAGCACAGCCTCTGTCTTGCCGTGTCAGAAAAAAAGTGAAATGCAACGTAGAACGACAGAGTAACACCTAAACTTGACATGGTGAAATGTCAATGGTGCTGCTGTGACACATTCACAAAAATACTGCTGCTGTGGTTTGAATATATCAAACTGCCCTGAAATCTTCCAGTTCAGGTCTTTAAAGGGGAAGCGAGAGGATTCACATAAGGGATGTGTGGCAGCGGTGGAGGGACGCCAGCTGGACAGCCATCAGCCCAGGTCAGTGGACATCCCGCTGATGGCATGAAACACATGGAGGGAGTTTTGTAGCAGCGAGCGCATCATATCCTCCTGGTAGATCTGGGATCAAAGCAAAACACAAGAGAGGATAAATCAGTTCACAAATAAAGGCATGGGTAGCAGATGCACACATGTAAGAAATCTAATCAGCTGAGCCCACAGGATGTGACACACAAGACATGACATTTAACACATATTAACTCAATTTGCAAGAACTGAGAAAGGTGAAAACTGTGTAATTTTTTACATTTACACAATAACACAAAGTTAAACTTTATTAGGCCCTGCAATAAACAATAAAAAAACACTGAGTACACACAGTTTCCCTTGTTAGTTTTCTTATCAGTACTTCTCTGCTCCATTTTGGACGTTAACCAGACTGAGGTCTTTAGTTTCACTTTATTCCTTTGATTATTACATTTGAACTGCAGAATAAATAACCAGGCTGCAACTGTTGTGATTTACATTATGCTACATATTGCCTAACATGATTTAATAACAGCAAATCTAGTTTTCATTCAGGCAGCTGAAGAGATTTTCAGTTTTCACTGAGCAGCTTCATTGTCTTTTGCAAATATAAAAATATTTAGATTCTTGAAACACACTTAAAAAGGTTTAGTCAGAGGAATGTTTACCACGGTTAAATACAGCCACATCCTTTCCTTTGACTTACACCTTTTAATCATTTGGGAATGAAGGATATTAATTGTTGCAGTTTTGAAATATGTGTCTGGATACAAGGTTAACTTTAGTTGCTCAACATCCTTCATGATGCACCATATGCTTCCCAAAGGAAACAGAGCAGATCTGGACAGCAGGTAGAAAATATGTTTCTCTGAAATCCCAACACACATCTCAGCGTTGAGGGTATCTTCACACACGTGTAAGTTACTTATCCTTATTTTTAACAAAAACGAGTCTGACCAGAGAACACGTTTTTACTGTCGCCCAGTGCATCTGAAATGAGCACTTAAGTGCGTTTCTGCACAGAATCGATGTGCGGCTTCCTCCTGGCATAATAGTGTTTTGCTTTGCATTCCTGAATGCTGATGCAGTGACAAACATTCAACAGCAGTTTCACGGTGAATTATTTCACAATAAACATTTTCTGAATGTCTTGCAGTCATGAAACACTACCTATATATATAGAGAGAGAGAGAGAGAGAGAGTAGTAACAAAACTACTATTTACTAACCTTTTATTATATATTGTTAAAAAGACAGACTGATTGAATGCACACCAAACTCTAGGTATTGACCAGTTGTCAAAATATTGGTAAATGAAGCTAAGTTAAGACTGTGGGTATCTGAATGATATTTTATTTATTTATTGCTATAATGTCACATCAAGAGAGTCATTTAATTATACATGTAATTAAACTACATCCTTTACAAATGGGCAGAATTTTTACAAATATAATTCACTATAAACTGCTTTTCAGTTTTTAATTCCTGTAACAGTTTGAAAGAAAATTATTTTTAAATACAGACTTTATCATACTGTATATACCGTATATGCAATAAAGTTGTTCTTTGTGCAGTGTTGCTGTAATTTTAACTTCTACAGACTTTTAGGTTCTTAAATGTAGGTGAAGTTGCATTCGTTGTGATCTTTGCTAAACATCTCTGGGAACAGTAAAACAAAAGCCAGACTCTAACACCACATGACACTGTTTAAGTGACTTAATAGACTAGAATCACGTGCCAACATGACTCTTACTGCAGTATTTGTTTTATTAACTGTCTTGTCCTCTGTGCTGTTTAAACAGCAACTTTTTTTGATTACTGTTATGTCAGTACAGTACTACCAGGGTAAGAACATGCAAATGTTCGATGCAACAAGTCCGCATGTAAACATCATCTGATTAGTGTCATATCTCATTTGCATTGTTTTCAGCAACATCTATAGAGCCATTGTCTGTCTTAACCTTTAATTCAAATACCTTTTCGTGTCACAGAGTTATCCAACAAGTTTGCCCAAGGAGGAAGTAACATTGGTTGCCAAATGTCTGCCACGTCTGCCAAAACCACTTTCTACCTCTGAATGCCTCATAAACATCTTTCCATTCGAATGGGATTTATTAGACATAAAATCGCTGCATTTGATTTATTCCCATTTGTATATTGAAGACCAGACTGATGGTAAAGTGTGTGCATTCTGACTTATTATGTGTAGCATGATGAAGAGATTTACATCACATTCACATTTCACTTTCACCTACGTGTTTACAAGAAATGAACTAGAAAGGTGAGGATTTTTTATTAATGCGTACAAAAAGAACAAAAATACAAATTGAGCTTTAATGCACTCACTGATCACATTACCTGTTTATCCTTAGAGCTAAGGCCAGCACAGAGAAAACAGAGGAAAAAGTTAATTTTGGTAAAGCATCAGAGAAAACAGGCATTTATGCATCAAAACTCAACATGACCAAGCTACCAGAACCTGTGATAACTGCGCTAAGCTTATGTCGTGATGCAATCTGCTGATGGGAAAATATAGAAGTGAGTGGCTTCCCCTAAATACAAAGTGATTACAACATCATATGAAAGACGCACAAATACAGACAAGTTCCAGGAACCTGTGCTGGCAACCAGCAGCTTTTCATACAGTACTGCAATGGATCATGCAGTTCAACCTATTCTTGGCAGAATCAACAAAAATCCACTGACAAGGATGTTTAGAACAGCGACGAATGAATGTGTGAGCTTTCTTTTGTGACAGTGGGAATTATTGCTCCAGGAAATGTTCAAGAGGAAATTCAGTTTTCAGTGATTGCTGGACATTAAACTATAACAGCTTCCTGTTACAACTCATTATGAGTCACTTTAAGTCTTACAATAACTAATGTTATGTTTCAGTTTTTTACGAAAAAGATGAAGAAGCATTAGATACAGCCAAAGGTTTTGTTAAATTAGACTTATGTAAATGAACCAGCAGTTTGGTGAAAACGCTCTTTATGTGCCAGTAATGGTTCATCCCCTGATATTCAATTCCTCATGTACTGCTTGTGACCGTTTTTATTTCCACATTCCTTCATTCTGATCAATTACACATTGTGTTTTTGTTAACAAGGTAAAATGACACCTGGATTTTTCCTAAATGTATGTGATTTGAGTGTGTAGCAGTTAAGCGAGAACAGAGGCACACAAAGGCTGGCATTTGATTATTTGACATGTTGACATTACTATTGCACACAGGGTCCATGGTTGATGATGAATTAACATGCCTTTTACATGTGGAGTGTGACTCACTGTAATGCAACACTAATGGGATCCTGCTTGTCCACATGTGGAGATATGCACTCATTCAACTTTCAGCAGTCATGAAACAACAGGGCTGAAAGAATTATTGCAATACGTATTGGTGTGTCATAGGAAAGTTCTGCTACTCTGGGTAATTCACAGATCACAGAACTATTATTAGTCTAGAGTAACATTCATGTGGATGAAATTTTGTAATCCATTAAGTACCACCATTTCATTCATGTGAAGATGGAGAACCCCAGAAGTAGATCCAGTCTCACCAAAAATCCAAAACTCTAACATAAAACAACCACAGAAGGTTTGACTTCCAGGCCAATATAGTAAAAAGTGTTTTTGATAGGGTGTCAGCATGGGTGTGGTCCAAAAATGCCACAATACTAGATTTAATAAATTTTATCTAAGCTAGTCTAAAAGTAAGAGTACCTGCTCGTGGATGATTTCTGACAGCTCCTTCACCATCTCTTTGAAGTTGGCCTTCAGACCCTCGTGGTACTCATACTGGTCTTCTTTGATCAGACGCTCGTTTATGGTCAGAGCCATGCTGCAAGCCTCAACAAAACGCCTGCAATTATTAAAAACCATACGACAAACTTCAACTTAAACGGCTGCTTAGATCGCTTAAAACTTTATATTAATAATAATAATTTAAAAAAAATATTAAAGGAAAAAGTAAAGAGAATCTATCAACCGTCAATTAATTACATGAAAAACAAACCTGAAAATATCCTTAAGGTCTTTTACTTTCTTGCTACCAGACTGGTTGGATTTACTGTCATCCAAGAACGCCCTGGCGTAGGCCATGGGACCTGCATTCACCTGGCAAAACATGCCTGAGAATGTTAGGAACTCTCACACTGTACTAACACTGGTGCACAAATAACAATCACATTCCACATGTATTAACAATCAGCAAGTAGCAATGTAGTCAACCCCAGCACAGTTAAAAAAGGCTTTATGTATATATGGAAGTGTTTTAACTGTGCTATAAATGTGAGTGAATGGGCAGCAGCAGTTGTTGTTGTTGTTTTTCACTTGTCTCTGAGTGACTGAAACCTTTTACCTGCACAGAGACACAGCCCTGCAACTTGAGCTGCAGTTGGATCATGTCCACCTCCTGGCTGGAGCACAGCTTGGTCAGCTCTTCCGTTCGTGCCTTCATCTCATCTATGGCCACGTCCACAGGCTTGAGCTCCACCTGCTTCTCCCCCGTTACCTCCACGCGTTTCTTCACATACGGGAAGGTGTTGGCAGCTGGAGGTACAAGAGAAAGCAAAACTAGATGGATCATGCATGCAACTAAAGAACACAAGTGACACATTTCTTTAATATTATTATTTTCAAGTGAGCCATGAGTAGCTTGCCATGTGAGAAAGAATGTGATATTGCAAAATAAACTGTGATCATATAATGTAATGATAATACACGCTATATCATTGGTTGAAAAACTGAAGGCAGCAGCAAAATCAGAAAAGCAGAAACTGAGTGTTGTATTTTATAGCAACATCTGTATAAACGTATCTGCATCAACACAATGAACCAGTAGTAGCTGAACATAAAAAAACAACACTGCTTCAGGGTGTTTGTCAGTTTAGAGCGATAAGACAGCAATTTCAATAAAATGAGACTGCAGGGATCCTAACTACCAGCTGCTACAGTAACCAGCTGTTTTAATGTTTACTCACATTTAGGAGGTCACAGCCCTGCACATGTAAACAGCAAAATGGTTGTGCAACCACAAATTACACGCAGTACATCTGCTCTATTTTTTTTTTTTGTATGAAAGATGTATGTGATAAACAAAGGAGGTTCTAGCTTTGATGATCATAAAAAGGACATATGCATAATTAATATAGTGCATTTGCAGATATGAAATCCTGTGTGTCATGTTAAAGGGTAGGTTCACATTTTTTCAAGCATGTCTTAAAACAATACGGGCGCCTGGTATTTAGTTGTTCATTACTAGAAGAGTTTTCACAAAAGGCATAAATAGATGATAAGGGACATGGGAAAAGCATCCACTGCTACAGTACCAGCTAGTTTTATGACTTTTTTTATTTTAAGAAACACACAGAGTAACTGCTGAGTCCATGAGGTGCGTCTCATCTCATCAAGTCCTGGTAAGTAACAACAAAATACCAGTTAACTATCTGAAAATGTTCAGGAAGTCATCTAGAAATATGTGAACTATAAAATGAAGTGTGGATAAAATTTCCCTTTGTGTTTGCCTAGACAATGTTTTTCTGCTGAGAGTATTAAGTGAGACCTCTCCCAACTGACGTAAGGCAATTTTTTCTTGAGGCAAGGTGGAGTTTGTCCTCCAGGTGTGACAAGGTTTGTGTGTGAGTGTGTTTCACATACTTGTGAGCACAGTTCTCCTCTTGCACTGCTCCTCCACACCACCGTGCTTCTTGCCCGTCAGGGTGTACGGGGTTTCAAACACGAAGCGGTTGATGTTGTGGCACTTCTCAAAGTCGGTCTTCCTCTCTGGCGCCTCCTTCTCATCAAAGTACGGCTTGACAAACGTCACCTGAATGTAGGCAAACTTGGGGTCCAGGTCTTTGGGGTTCACCTGTAGACAAACAATCACCTTCAGTAAAATACACAGATGAAGACCTACACAGATTATACAACTACGGCTACTACAGCTGCAATTTATCCAACACCTCCACGGTGATCAAATATCCTCTTGAGTGCAACAACATGCCTCAAACCACAAACCTTAACTTAATGCAGTCAAACAGGCCATTAACAATCCATCAATGGAGACTTCACAAGAACTCCACAGTAAAGAAAACATTTCCCACAAAAATCATATTTTCTAAATAAACACAAAATTGACAGCATTTTGACTAATGTAGCAGCCTGCTGTTCAAAGTCAGAAACCACACATTAACACTATTTATTTCAAAATGCCTCCCACCTCTTTCCTTCCTCCAGTTACTACTACTGTACCTTGTTTGAGTCCTGAATTATCTTGACGTTTTCCTGCCCAAACTTTTCCCCGTAGAGTGTCAGCAGCCGCTGAGAGATTTCGGACAAGCCAGTGAGTTTGGGCTCTTTGTAAATATACTCCTTCCCATCTTCCTCCTCGAAAAAGCCCTGAGCAAAACAGCAATATCTATTTAGAAATCTACAGAGCCCTGCCTGGCCTTATGTGAAAAAGTAATTCCTCACTTGAATCAATGAGTCAACTGTGATTAACCAAATTTTTTTGAGTTCAATTTCACTTGCCACACACAGGCCTGATCACTGACAGACAAGATTGTTAAATCAAGAAATCACCTAAATAGAAGTTGTCTGACAAAATGAAACACGCTAGATCTCAAAAAACAACACATCATGCCATAATTTAAAGAAATTCAAGAACAGGTGAGAAACAAAGTTCACGTTGTGTACGTAATTGGAAGGCTGAATTTCTCGCCTGCTAATTTTACTTTTAGCTTGGCCCCAGTTGTTGCTTTTCATCTGACAAGCTTAACAAGGTTCATGCTGTCCTCATCTGCACAGGCGTCGTAACAAACTTGTTGTTATCACTACCAAAGCAGAAAAAAGATACGGTCCCTCACAGGCTTTTCACAATTGAACAACATTAACAATAACAAATTTGTCAGTTTCATCAAGTCATTTTGGTGTTATTATTTCCTCTCACATTTTGCCTCCTACCTCAATGTCTCACATCCTTAATTATGTATCAGTATATTACTGATCTATTCTGTATTTTTGTACTATGTTCTGGATTTATTCTGCTTTTGATTTTTGACATTGTTACAATCGACACAGGGGCGTCCCTCAAGTCATTTTAAATCAACAGGCCACAATGTAAATGACCAACAAACCAATTTTAATAAAACACATGGCACTGAGCTACACACATGGAGGAAGCGGGGAAGATACTGTATGTGGGATAAATGCTGCACTAGTACAGAAAGCATGGCGCATGATGACTCATGATGTTATTACTGTGCCTTTATTAAAGCATGTAAATGTGTTATCTTTACTAAATACCTATTTTTCTTCACTTTAGCTTAAAGGGAGTTTGCCTTCCTTTTTTACTTGACTTATTTGTTGTGATACAAAGTGATACAGCACAATTTACATGAATATTTCTTATGCAGTCATTAAACTACATACTGGACTGCCTTGCGTAAGAATGATTCATTACCACACCAGTACGATTTACATTCCAGTTTTTATAAATTCTTTGCGTGCAGCAAAACACTTTGATACATGGGAAAAAGACATTTCTGCCTGTGTGTAGCAGACACTGTGGCCATTGTAACTGCACTTTAAATAAATAAATCTGCTTGATCTCACCTGTCCATAAAAAGCCACTCTGAAGTACGTTCCAAGGAGCCTGCGACCTGACTGGATCACCTCCATTATCTTATTGTAGGCTCTGTGCAGTGTATCATACAGTCGACTTAGTTTCTAGAAGAACAGGAGAGATAAGATCAAAAGTGGTCTGTTTTCTAAATGTTTATTTACTGTAGTATTGATTGCATATAGATTCATGGCCAATCATTTCTGTTATGTAATAACAACAACAAACTTCTTCAAAATACAAGAACTGACATGTTAAACAGTCACATCTACAGAATATTAAAAAGCATTTGATTGGCTAAAAACTGCGTCTACTACTCAAACTCACATAGAGGAAGGAAGTTATTACCTCAGACTCACACCAAATAATTGCCCAACTTTCTTTATTCTGGTGAGAAAGTGTAAATTATAAAGGGATGAGTGTGCAGACAGATGCATGCTCTCTAGACTGGGTTCCACCTCATTAAAGACTGGGAATTTAAAATATCTAGGTTACCTGTACATACAGTGCCTATAATAAGTATTCATGGATATTTCACCCTTTTATTGACATATAAATGGTGAAAGGTCAAAGTGAAAACAGGCTTCTACAAAGTAATGTCAATTAAATAAAAATATGCAAGGTGAAATCAGTGATTTATAATGTCAATAAAAGGGTGAAACATCCAAGGGGGTGAGTACTTTTTTTAGGCACTGTAGGTATGTGAACTTGACTTCTTGCCCAGTGTAGGCAGGTAAATTTAAAGCCCCTGTGACCAGAGGTGGAAGAAGTAAACAAACTCAGTACTCAGGTGAAAGTGGGACTACCGCAAGTACCTCTGCAAGGAGAGATACCACAAATTGAAGTACTAAGTACATGTCAGTACTCCAAACTGCATTCCAAACTGGATTGTCTGGGCTTAAGCCCAACTGAATTCCTGATGCACATCAGTGTGTCTGATTGTTGTAAACACATTTGAACTTGATGTGGTTGTTGTGAATCAAGTTTGCTCGTCACGCACTTAACAAATTCGGTTTCTGCAGAAATCCAAAAAGCTCAGGCCCTGACAGGTTTACTTAAATACACTTAAAGTATGAAAAGTAAAAATATTCACTGTGTGTAGAAAAGTTTATAACTATTGGATTATAATTATTAATGCATGAAAAGTATAGAGGTTTGGGTGGTTTATCCATAATAAGAGTCTGTATCTGCAGTGTGTCTAATGCTGTTGAGGTATTTACATGATATCTGTGTGAGCATTAGGGATTGTGCTACAGTACCTCGTACTCGTGACGCTTCTCATAGATGGGGATAACAAGTTTGGCAATGTGGGTGATGAGCTCGTAGCGCTCGGCTTTCCACAGTGCATCCACACAGACCTCAAGGTGTTCGACCAAGACTTCCTAAAGAGCGGCAGACAAGGAATAGCAGATTAGGATTAGAGTTAGGTATTACTCAAAACATTTCTGGTGTCGATACAAAAATGAAGATCCAGTTTGAAAATTACAAAGAAAAGAAGCCAAAGTTCTGAAATGTTAAATGTCTTTACACAGCAGCAGATACACAAACAGGTAACTTGTATCTGATCAACGAATCACTGACACAATTATTAATCTGACATTCAGGTTCAGCTTTCTGCACTAACTACTCAAGTGAGACATTTTTGACCCTCTTTAAGACAAAAATGTTGAAGTAAACAAACAAACTTGATATAATCAGTTTTTGACTGCTGTCACACCTCTGTGTAATACACGTCTTGCATTCCACTGTCTTCCTTCATGGCGGCCTCTTCTTCAATGTTCAAAGTGATCTTCTTAAAAGCTGTGAGCCCAGTGAGGAACAACTCTGACAAACGAAGAAACAAAGTTAGCAAAAAACTGCTTTGCATAAATATCCAAAAGAATTCTACCAGACACTGGTTTTATTACTATTTAGGATCATTTGTACAGGTTCAACATCTCAGCAAGTCTCAAACGATGAAAATTAATGAAACCTGAATCTTTGCCTGTCACAGTGTAAAGACGCCATACTTCTCCATGCTTTTCAATGCCTGACGGCTCAAGACTCCTCATAATAAATTGCACAATGAAAGCATCTAGACCAAAGGCTTCATTGCTAAACAAATTTTCAGATGATAAGCCGTCACTGTTACCAACTGTTCACCTTACAAATCATCTTTGTCCGTTAACATTTCTCAACAATAAACACTACCTCATGAGACTTTTATTGACAGCTGGTTTTGCATTATTTTAAATGACTATGAAAACAGCATTGTGGGGCTTTGTTTGTGCTAGATGTCATTGTGCTGGATCAGTCTGTGCAGTGTTTGCATAGTGTCTCTAACAACAGTGAAATGAAAAACTGCCATGTCTTTTATCATCAGTGCAGGCAAATCTTCCTGGAGGGCGACAAGACTCTCTAAAGAGTGTTAACGTTTCCTGGTGAAGGTTAGGTGCACTGTCTAGTTTTCTGCAATGTTTGTGTCAAGTGTCGAATATGTATGATCAGTATTACTTCCTAAATTTTAGAGGCAGTTTTCAAATGAGCAAATATTTTTCTTAGGTTTCTCCTTTGCAAACTGCTATTAATACTGCACCAAGGTGTTCTATTACATTACAGTAGGATACACATAGAAATAAAATAAATAAAAGAATTGTTAGCACTAGATAATTTCCCAATCAAATAAAACTAAGACCTTTCACAAATTGGCCTTTAGTCACTGCCTGCTGCGTGTTTACAGTACAGTACACTTTTACTGTGGATGACTCACAAAATTCAATTAATACTCACGATTAATAAAAGATTAAGTGCAACATGAAAAACTGTATCGAACTGTATTGTGTATCGGTACTAATCAGTTAATCTTCTCATCCCTAATGTGTGTGTGTGTGTGTGTGTTTGTAGACGGACGGGGCCCTTACTTTTCCTGTGCAGGTATTCTGCAACCAGTGCAGCTACATGCACATAACACATGGCTGCCTGTGGAGACAAGAAAAGAAAAATACACAGATTTAGTAAAGATTTCTACAACAAATACTGCAAAACATACAGCTAAAAGTACAAACATGCAGAGTGGGAAAACAGAGTTATCAAGAAAGAAAGTGAAACTAGGGTTAATGTTTTGGTTTAATGTAAAATACTCCACTAATCTCACTGACTTAAATGAGACAGCATTAAATTCATTGCATTTGATGCATTTGTCTAACTGACATCGCATTGTTACTCAAACATACAAAGTATGTGTGCCAGCCACAGCCACCCTACCAGCTTAGCACCTGTGAAACAACACGCACCAAGGCCAGAAATCTGCCAAGTGAAAGTTGTTGCTCCTTCTACTCTACTTCTACTTTCCTGTCACTTTTTAAAGCAATTGTGAAATGATCCTGTTTGTGTGTTTGATTAATTTAACTTGAAATTTGACAGAGAAAGAGATAAAACCAAGCACATTTTCTTCACTGATTTAAAACAACTAAATATTTTAATCTACATTTGCTGGCTTTGTTGCTCTTGCACCTTGTTTTTCCGGTTTATGTTTGCGTGCAAGAAAAATAGCATAAACAAATATATCCTCAGGCTTAGAGTCTACTGTATAATCAGGACCACCCGGTTCAAGCTTTGAGTCAAAGCATCATCTTTGACCTTATGGTGGAGAAGACCAAAATAAAATATCTTCTATAAAATATTGAGCTCTAGGAGGTTAGTGAATCATGTCATGTTAACACCGAATCTTCATAATGTTGTAAAATAAAATTCAGCATACATTTTCCTTGTTTACGCTGAGTTACAATGAAACAGCAAGTGTTTATTTTCTAATCTCCAAAACTAGCTTGTGACCCAGGGTATGACAGCTTATATACTCTTTTGATGTCTGATGTCAGGGGATCAGGACTGCTACAAATCGAGCAACATTTCCTTTTAACCTTGTGTCTCTTATGAATTCTGAACGCTCGTTTTAGTGCTGCCCTCAACAGCATCTCTATTTATTTTTAACAACATAACTCTTGTAACTGTTCAAGTAAACACGTGAGAAACGAAACCTGAGACCAAGAGTATCATTGCATCACATGTATACTGTTATTTTTGAGCCTCAATCCTGAGCACGTAACACGGCATTCTGTGCACAGAAAAATTAGGAAACATATATATCATTCAAGGAATAATTCATTCTGAGCCTACGCAAATCTTATTATTACCTATACACTTGAGCACAGAATTAATTTTAGTTTTTTAAATGAATTGTGTCAGAATGTCCAGTTTAGTGCTCAGGGTTGATAAAACAATGACATGCACTGTTTATTGCTTCTAAGCGATCACGCAACCAGGAAAACCAGGACCTGTCTGTCCTGTTGGCACAGAGAGACACTAATCAGGACATGGGAAACAATACAATAAGAACAGGCATGTAGACAAACATATCACATATCACAAGTGAAAAAAAAGTTTAAAGTCTCTTTGGTGATACCTCAGAGAGATCTCCGTTTTTCAGGTGTGCTCGCGCCATGCTGTCCAACCAGGTTCGTCTCAGTTCAGGGGTGCTGGCATAAGACCGGGCCAAGCTGTACTGGAGGTCCAGCAGCATCTCTGGGTCTTTCTCGTGCTCTCTCATCTGAGCTGTGGCCATCAGCACTGTGCGGATCCGCTTTGTCAGACCCTTCACTTCTGTGGGGAACGTCGTGGACTGCGTGGTGCGAATATGAGCAAACAAACATGATCACATATAGGATCATATATCCAAATGTGTCTTCTTTAACCCATCAAGCCTAAAATTCATCCTGTTCATCATCCTCCATCCTAATTTTAATTCTTTAAGTGCAGTTTGAGGGTTGTGGGATGAGGGGGTTATGTTAAATAACAGGGGTGTCTTCTTTGACATAAAAACTTGATGATCAATCACATAAAACAGTAAAGTTACTCCAAAAAGGCCAGAGGCACTTTTCTTTAAAGCTTTCAGTTTTACTTAACATAAGGATAAGGAATAAGGAAACAGTCGCTAATGAATACCAGACATGCCTGCTGTTTGTTCAGGTGCTATACAACAATTAGTTAGTCTGATGTTCTTTGCGTTACAAGTTTAGAATTGTTTTGCAAATACTGAGGCCAGAAAGTCCCGCAATTTAAATAAGGAACTATGTGTTTTTAAAAAGTTAGGAGTGGTACATGGTTATTTAAAAAATATGGATCTAGCTGTGCTTTACTGCAAAAAATCAGAGAATAAATCCTAAAACTAGGATTCTACACCTGAAGTGTTCATTGGTTTTGTTTGAATCTCATCAAGCATCCTGGTTGTAACTTTCATTCACAAAATGGAGCCCTGTGTGATTTCTAAGCTATGTGAAGGTTAACAAAACATATCTGACACATACACATTTGTCATAACGCTAAGATCTGAAACATCTTCATGACAGAACAAAGACAGGGCCACATAGATGGGGCCTGAAGCCTGGCGCTAACTTGGAGACAACTTGTGCCAAAACATAATTAGTAAAACAGAAAGCTGTAGAAGAAACTGCCAGCAGGTCTCCATCCTGTTTTGAAGTAACTTCGGTCTTGTTTGAAGAGAAAATAATTAGCGCTCATATGATTGGCTGAGTATTGATGCAGAGATTGTATCAGTTAGGCGTGGAGGGAAGCCTCCTAGCATGCATGAACACATCAAGTGCGCAAGTCTCATTTTATGCACTGTTTGTGGCATTAATGAATGTTACAGTGTTTCCACTGTTCCCACCATTCCATTACTGTTAAACAATTAGATACAGAATAAGCATGAGTGTGGTTGGATGTGAGTGATGCTGGGTGCACAGTTGCCGAGATTCTTCCTAATGGACGTGCAAAACACTTTAAAGCCATAAACACAAGCTGCAAACACCTTTCCTGTAAGCTGTAAAATCTTTATAGTTTATGTCTTTTCTGACTACTGATTAAAAAATGTTTTAATTGTGCGTTGTTATACCAACAGATTGTAAATCACCTGCCTGTCCAATAAAAATATCAACTCTTAGACATTCATATCTGAGAATGTGTTCATGCATGTGGTTTAGGCTGCATAATTCCAGATAAAGCATGAGCACAATTTATTTCACACAAAATTAAAGTCACAATTTTGTCTCACAATTCTTACAATATGTTTTTCTCTTTTTATATTATTTGAAATGATCTACCCTGCCATTATGAAGACAAAGAAATATGATCATTACTGAAAGGGCAAATCTCTGGTCTGATCTTGCTTACACTGCCTGGGTGAAAAAATCTGCACAATCAGTAGTAGTCAGCTGACTCAGTGTGTTGCCAGCAGAAACATAAAAATCAGTGCAGTAATTTAGGTCATCAGGTTATTTGCTTAATGAATCCAGGCGGTGACTTTACTTTGACCAGGCAGTTCATATCACTTTCTAACAAATGTCAAATGAATAAGCTGGTTTAAGGACTTTAATCTCCAGATCAGTGTTAAGACTTGGTTGATTATGTGAGACATGGGCCTTTATTGTCAATTTAATAAAATCTGGATATTTGCCAGTTATTCTACACCTTTTGATCCTACATTGTACTGTGCTTCCCATAATGCAGCAACATGCACTGACTTGTTGAAAAGCCCAAAACACCATTTAGATGACTCTTTGTGAGAGAATCTGACATCAGTCATCATCGCCTCAGACATATTTACTGTCTAAACAAACCAGTCATATTGCATTGCTACATATTTAATCTCACACTGAGATGAGTGTTTTATAAATGGCACCCAGTGGCTGAGCTCAAGACAAAATAAACACAAATACAAAGAGACCTTCTTTTGACTTGGAAAGAGCTTCTAACATAAATATAAATATCTGACTTCAGCTGTTTTATTGTGTTTTATGATCACTGAAAGGTAGTGCTGCTGACTGCGACTGTACCTTCATCGCCTTGTCACTATTTGCAAAGTTGTTGATGATGGAAAGCGACTCCTGGAAGCGTGAGCTGCCAGTCAGTGCCACGTCAGAGATCAGCTGGCTTACTGCAATGATGACCTGAAACAGAGAAAGAAACAAAAAGGCGATAAAGAGCAGGGGTGGAGAGAAAAGAACAAGAAGGAGAAAAAGGGAGAGGAGAGGATAAGAAGAGAAACACAAACACCAGCACCAAATGCTCTAAATGGTCCGTGTATTGACCCGTCCAGTGAGTGCTAATGGAAAGCTAGACAGTCTTCTGTTTCTGTGTAAGAAGACGAGCCAGAAACTCAGCAGGAATCTGTCTTTAAATGGTTTAAAGACCCTCTTCACATTCTTCATCTTTGCTATGAAAACAACTGAAGTGCTCAGAGGAGTACTAACATAAAAGATCTTTTCAAAGACCACCATGTGTGTGGAATATTAACAGTATGCTCACATGTACTAACAGAGGCCAGACCTATTTTACTGATACTATTCATGGAAGTTTCTCACACCACTTTACCTGCAGGTGTGTACGTAGGAAGGTCTTCCTCTTGGTGTACTCATAGTTGTTTCTCATCAGCAGGTAGAGCAGAGCCGACGCCTCAGCTCTCACAGACCCCAGCTTTGAGACGCAGCACTTGAGCACCTCGCAGCAGAGATCCTCGCACAGAGTCACCCGGCCCTTAAACAGCACCGATGGGAACTGAAGGGACAGTGTGTTAGTGTATTAAAGGCAGATTCCAGGCGGGGATGGAATTAGAAAACACTGTCAGTATGTTGGAAGGGTGGCAGGAAAGAGGCCATTAGAAAACACAGTGGTATCACTTTATCAGTTCCTATAAACAACTAACTGAAATTTAACAAACCCTAGTGAATTTGTGCAATTTTGCAACTTTTCTGCAAATCCTAGATCCTGTACTGATCCTGCAAATGAATAAGTCCACTTATCCACATATAATGACTACATGAAATGTATAGTTAGAAGAAAATCCCTGAGGATTTAACAGAATTTGGGATCTCTTCCTAGATTTTATGAAAACAGCTTCTGATCGCAGACATGTTCTGTTGACGATATATAGATTTTACTCAACATGGAATGTGCTTAAATGAATTTCTCAACAAGACAAATCGTTGTTTCCGCTTCTAATTTTCCCCTATCACTGTGACAATGTATGTTTATTGCAGAACAATTCTTTTACTCCCACAAACACAAGTTTTCAAGTTTTCAGATGTTTATTTCCTTTTTTTTATAATCTAGCCCTGCATCAACAAAGGTTGAAGCTGAAAATTAAATGAACTTTAATTTGAACAACTTCATAAGAGTTCTAAAGAGTTTGATTTGAGCACTGAGACTTTTCAGAGCAGGTGTGGGATTTTTGCTTTTGAAGAACTGTATGTCAGCTTCTGCTGACGTATACTTGGTTTACCTACCACTTCCCTACCATGTTACTCATGCAGCACTTCTTCTTTCTTTCACTATTTGACCTTTTATTTGTTGTTTGAGCCTTTACAGCAGAATAAACATATGTGGGAATGACACAGCTGTTTGTCGTCATGGTAATTAAAGAAGCAGCAGATATTTTAGGTTGTAAGTACTCCAGTACTTGTTAGTGGAATCAGCCCATTGTTGTTTTTGTTTTTTTATTAAGGGCTTCATAAATAACAATAAAACAGATATGCATATTTTTTGGCATTTAAGTATTTAGGTCATCACAGTGCACTGCTTACTCCTTTTTTGATTTTCTGCCTAGCACCTCCCTCAGCAGTATTGTTTTACATTTATGACATGTTTAATGTTCACTGCTGCAGAGTGTTATTTTACTGTCCGGCTCTACAGAAGCCAATGCCTCACACTTTTGCACCAAGAGAATAAACAAGCCAGAACAAGGTCTCCTCTGATTCATCACGCAAGCAGCTACCTCTGATGCTGCTAAAGCAATCAGAGGACACCACTAGGGAGTGGGCAGTCCTCTGCCCTGGGAATTACATGTGTTCCCCTGTCTAGTTTGGCTGGGAATCATGTTAGAGCTTGCCTCTTATCCCTACATTCTCCCTACTCTGAATGTGTAAATAATGAATCTAATAAAGCAATGTGTATATGGAAATCAGTAAGCACAGAAAACAAATATTTATTTTATGCATCTGCTGCTTTTTCCTCCACAGTGAGGTCAGAGCGTGTCTGCAAATTGTTTGGATGCAATTAACAGCAGAACTAGAAAAAATGACTGTGTAGATGACAAGCATTCATCACTTTTTGTTCATTTCCAAGTGGTGGAAAATGCTGTAGGCGGTGTTCAAGCAACAATGCAATTCTTCATCCAAAACACAGCGTTTTATTAGTCATGTCTATGTCACTCTTGCAGCAACCCGTCACCCCATGTGCACGTAGGTACGACATACCTTGTTGATGAAAGCTCGGATTATGGCGAACACGTGTTTGAGGGCAGCTTCTGATTGGCCGACTTTGAGGAATGTCAGGTAAACGTCAAACACCTTCTTCATCAGAGGGTTGTGACCTTCGCTGTCCAGCAGCTGATTCTGACACACACAAACACAAAAGCAAGCCGTTGAATAAACGTCCACATGCTGTAAATCTTTACTTATTTGAAAAGTAAGTGTGCAAGAGTTTGTGTATTTGTGTGTGTGTGCCTGTTGTTGTACTTGCTGCATAGTGAACAGAATGAGGACATTTTAGCTGATCTAGGTTTTACTGTCAATCCTTTGGGGATCTAAATAAGCTGAGAATTTTATGAAAATATGAAAAACAACATTAAATAAAGTATTAATATTTTAATTGCTTCAATACTGATTCCTCCAAAAAGCAAGACAGGGTGCTTCAGGCGCTCTTTTGTGCCCACTGTCATTAGACTGTACAACAAGATGTGTGCATCGTCTCAACAGTAATTCAAGTTTTCATTGTTTTCATTTTACTTTTATATTGCTTCTCATATTGCTGTAACAAGTGAATTTCCCTGTTGGGGATTATTAAAGTATTATCTTATCTCATCTTGTGTGTGCTCTGTAATGACAACATGAAAATACATATCTACCCAAAAACAGGCAGAATTCAGCATATATGTCAGAATTAAGTTTAGGCTAAGGTAACGGCTTAGATTAAGGGTAAGGAGCCAAGGAGAGCATTAAGTCAAAAAGTGTCCTCACAATGTGTGCATGTGTATGTGTGTGTATTAACCTTGAAACACTGAGTGAAGAGAGACAGGACATCCAGGACACTGAGGCAGACTTCTGTGGAGATGTTACCTTCTAGAAGGGCCTGATGGTGGATTTCTGCTTCTGATGGCCCTGTCCCTAAAGCAAACACACACAGACACAAGAAATGGTTTACATTGTTTTTCACTGTACTGCTCTTGCTGATGTCTGCACTGCTTTAACGTGCTCAAAGTTGTTTATTGTTCAGTGCATTTGATTACATTAGATATAGATCTTGCACAGTTCAACCTTTTGATGTTTTCAGTCATTAGCATGTAGGGATTTAAATGACTTGAAAATGTAGAACTATAATCTCTAGCAAACATCGTACAGAGATACAGAGATGTCTTTCAAGCTTTAGGGGCTCTTTTAACCAATGTCTTACATGGAAAGATTTACATTCTGTTCTTGTCATTAAACATTACAAGGTTACATCTAAGAAAGCCTGAGGCCGACTAACTGGATTGGCTTGTTCTCTGTACAGTATATTTGCTCTAGGTAAGACAGCAGCTCATTGCACGTGTCTCTGTCAACGTTTGTCTTCTTGACACCTCAGTTAACTGCAGTGGGACAACATAACATCAACTTCACTTGATCAACTTGTGTGTCAGATTAAGCTCTCCAAATCCATTTGTCAAGTTTAAACCTCACTGTATGTTTAAGTAAGCCTTTCTTTCTCTTTCCAGATTATAACATTGTAACATCTGTTTGTCCTAGGATACAGTATTACTTTTATATACTTGTTTAAAACGTTATGAGCCCTTAATAGTCAAAATCATATCAGACTTGTTCAGGACTTCATACTCTTCCTCATACACACAAGGTGGAGGCAATTTACATGTTAGTCCTGCCAGGACACATAGTTATTTCAAACTATATCAATTAACCTCATAGAAAATAAATTTCCAGAGTTAGCTAAATGGATCTTAGCCTAGGATGAAGTTTAAGACGCTTTAGTTACCGAAGAAGATACATAAAATCACTAGTAAACATTTGTAACCAAGTCAAAGTGGAAAGAGATACATGCCATATATCAAGCAATATAACAAGTGAATATAGGTGACAGTGACTCGAATAGGAAAATACGTCTCTTGACCTGAGGCAATGAAGGGGTTTGCAGTAAGCAGGCCTTTACGATCCCTATTATTGGAGACTGGACTTAAGTGGCTAATGATATCCTAGATAATTGAAAAACACACATTTATATTAAGATCAGAGCAAGACTATGATAAGCTGCTGGTATGCCTGAGAACTGAATCTGACTAAACCACATGTGATGTGTTTTAAACTATTTTTTTTTCAGGTATCTGTGTCTGTTTTTTATTAGGTTATTTTTTCCCACCTCAGTAAATTAGTGTAAACAAAAACGTATTCTTATCATCTTTAACTATATTTTTACTAGAATAAACTATTTATTTAAGTGGTTTTATAAGGTTTTATAAGGCTCTGGATAACATTTTCTAGAAAGAACTACATATGTGACACTAGTCATATAGGTATATCAAGATATACCTATTTTACTGATACTATTCATGGAAGTTGCAGTTTTATATCAGTGATTTCTTAGAAATTCAGAAGAAAATTCACACAAAAGTTTGACCTTGCATATGGTTACCTATATTGAGAGTGAGGGAGGCTTCCATAGTACTGAACTGGTGTATCTTCGTTTGCATGAGACTGCCTCGGTTGCAGCGCATGGCCGGCATCGTCTGAGACTTCCTGTCAGGGGAAAACAGCTTCGACACACAAACCTCTGGACTCCTGTATGAATAATACATCCACAGAAAGAGACAGAGTGCATTTATTTGTTGGAAAAAAAGGAGAGAGAAGAGAGAAATGAAACTCCTTGTTAATGATCTGCACATATCTGATCTATTACATAAGTGATTACTACTGAATAAATGTTTGCACAGTAATTTGTGAGATATATAAAGAGACAAATCATAACCAAACACAGAGTATGGTTTCTTCAGAAATAATGGCCAGTGAATAACTGAACATTTCTTTATTTCTCTAACATTTCTATGAAACCTTTTACGATGACTCTAGTGGGTAATTTAGCTGTTATTCAAACAGCCTTACCGGCCAATGCTCCTCTTTCCAATGTAACGAAACTGAACCAGGCAGATTCTGCAGGGAGAGGGGAAAACAACAGAATCTATTGGCATGAGTAGGGAAAGTGAGCACAGATCTCTTGCTCAGTTTACTTTGATATTTCAGGCCTGAAGTGTCTGAGGAATACCATTTGTTGTATTAATAAATACAGTGCAAAAGTCTGCCAGTTTATCTTCCATTTTCCATGTTGCATTTAGCTGATGAATAAAACATTTATTAAACAGCTGACTGTTAGGACAGAACGAGTACAGCACAACTAGAACACAAATCTATTCAAATTGACAGTGTTAGTCACTACACTACTATGATTTCAGGTAGTGTTTACTGTGAGTCATTTTCACTGCATTGCAACTCACTCTAGCAAACTCAGGAAGTTCATGATGTCTTGAGGGCTGACTTTGTTCCAGTAGGCCATTAGGGTGTCTGTGGACAAAAAGGAAAGAATCTCTAATTATTTGATGAAATTTTATTTACATTTATTAACATGGGGGCATGGTTCATCACTGACCCTCTGATAAGGTCTTGACAATGTGCAGGAAAGACAGCAGAAGGCCTCTGATCTCATACAGTCCCAGTCTGCCAACGGGGGGCATGGGGCTGCTGCTCATGGTGGAGCAACGTCTCTGTAGCTGGAGCAACAGTCAGCACACACAAAAACACACACTCAGTGGAGAGATATTAAAATTCATGATGTGGAAATGGTACAGCTGACTTCGGGACCAACAAGTGACCAAAAGTTGCATTATTGAGTCTGTTGCTGCTGCACTGGGCTGGGCACCACACCCATAGACCAAATAAAGTCCTTAAAAGTGCAACAATAATCCAGTTTAAAGCTATATTCAAAATGTATCTATGTGTGACCAGACTGTGGAAGCATCAAGTCAGGGATCATGATTAAACTTCCCCTAGTTTACAGTATTGGGTTGGGTGCCGCCACCGGGGGGTGTCAACGTATCAAAGTATTTGCGACTTGTCATTTACGTTAATGGTGAACATATCATCATTATGTTACGTTTGTCATAAAACGTACGCAAGGTTGCAGTTTTGTTGTACAGAAACGTAATTTTAAGCAAACAAGGTTGGCTCAGCTGTGTGTGCAGGCGCGTCTGTTTGTGTGCGCACTGGGGGGAACTCCGCTGTGTGCGATACAGATAGCGGAGGGGAAATGACATGCTGTCATGTAAATAAGATAAATAACATCAGGCTATTTAGTTTGGTTTATAAAAGAACAAGGTATTTACCTGTTCTATAGGAAAGGTAACCTTAAATGACTGCTGTTGTAATCTGGCGTTACATAGAAAATAAAATTATTAAATAATTAATTAAATTAAATAAATTAATTTGACCTTCTAGGTAGGACGGGGGGTGCCATTGGCGGGGCGCAGCATCCTGCTAATTTAATGGTCGGGGAGGGTGCCCACATCAAAATTAAAACAGTAGCGGTGTGTGCCATGTGTTAATTGACAATCTATCCGCTTAATCGGACTATAACTGCACAGCAGGAACAGTGAGGTTTCATTTGTTGGCCCTGAGTCCACACACAGAGGACATTTTACAATGAGATACCACGATAACACTGTTCAAAAGCAACATCTAGTGTTTTTCTACTTTTATGATTATAAGTAAATGTACAGTGGAGAATTCACATTTGGATCCAAAACAGGGAGTGTACTTGAAATCAACTGCAGCAAAACAAATACATGTCATGCTGTGAAGAGAATACGCTGTTTCAGCTGATGTGAAATGTCCTCACCTCAAGGCTGTCTGGTGTTCCTGGGTCCATAAACAGAGAGCTTCTGGAGTCCTCTCTCCTCACAACATGACCATTCTGAGCTGGCAAACCTGCAGCCAACGCAGTGATGCACTTTTAATGTCAACAATTAAATATACTGACTGACTCAGTTCAGACAATCTCATTGGCAGCAACAGTTGCGCATATAGGGGAAAAACTGACACTCTCTTAAACACAGGCATGAATGTATCCATTAGACAGAAACTCGAGATGGGAGCTGGTTTTGCTCAGCAAGATCAGATCAAATCTTGTTTGACACAGAAGAAGCTTTGGGAAGTCGGAGAACTATAACCCCAGCTATGTCACCAGGGAGAGGAAGCTACTGAACCGCAGCATGGGAAGAGCGTTTGGGGTCAGAGTCTCTCAGATTCTTCTGCTTTGATTTTAAACAATGGTTATTTTCAAATCCATCTCCTGCGACCCAGAGTTTAATAAAACGCAAGACTAAATAAGTGGAGTGCACGAAAATCTTTAAAAGATTATCTTATTCTTTGTCTCTCTATCTTCTGGTTCAGTTCAACGACATCAGCATCTAACCTAATGAAAAACTTCCACAGCTGTTGACAAAGCTGAGAATCAACTGTGTCTTTTTTCTAACTTTCTTTTTATTGCTGAGGAATTCTTGTCCTTCCTTGCATGCTGCTTTCATCTTTCATGAACATCAGCTTCTTTCATTTTAACATCACCACAGAAAAACCAGACTCAGGTAAGTGCTATGGTGCATATGCTGCCAAATCCCAAGAACAAACAAACAAACAACATACAGCATACTCTTAGTGGCACATGTCTTGCACACAGCCTTTGCTTTCAGACAGAGTGCTGTTAATGGACCAAGTTGTGTGTTACATAAAAACTGCTTTGTACCCATGGTGCTGAGGAAATCTGTGGTGATGATAATGGAGGATCGATACAGGAAGAAGCCATATATACTGTACAGTATTTGCGTTTCTGAACTCACCGTGGTCTTTTTCAATTGCGGTGCTGATTCTCCTGCTGTCTGTGGAGCTGTTTGATATCAGGTCATCTCTGGAGCCCTGTGTAACCACAAGATGGAAGGAGTGTGCTGAGATGTAAACTGTTACATATACTGAACAATTAATTCAGGTTTTAGCCAACTCTGCTTCCTCTGTTCCTGAACAAATGTTTGGTAAGTGCTTGTGTGCCAACCAAGAAAAAGGGTTTTGTGGGGACTCACGTTGAGGCCAAGACCATGGCTGGAGGTAAGTGGTTTGGCCGACAGCTGCTTCAAGTTCTGGTAGAGAAGCTCAAGAAGAGGTAGGTAGAGCAAACAGATCCTGGCCTGCTGGTTCTAAAACATTAAATATGACTAGATGAGCACTTACATAATGAATGACCATGTAGACAACATGACTACACATGTTTTAGAAGACTATTGTAAATTCAGGTTATTCACAAGCCATCTGTTCTCGACTGGTAACAGAAGTGCCTGTACTCAAACACTAGCTTGTTTGCATAACAGACATTGGTGTATTCTTGGGAATGGTTAAGTTTAGTTTTGTGTATCTGCAGAGTGTAACCTGTGCCAAACCTCTGCTTGATCAAATATCCTGGTCATTTTACTCGTAAACAGTTCAGTTCAAATTGAAATATGCTGCATGTGGAGGGGTGGACAACAGAATAAGATTTCTGCATAGAAGATTCATCTTCAATAGACAAAACATTTTTCTGTAGGGGTCAGATTTTCAGTACAGTCCCTCACCTTGAAGGCTGTGTAGCGGTCATCCAAGGCGTGTTTAATAAGAAGGTTCTTGAGTACGCTCACAGATAGCTGTCTGACCTCAGGCCCTTGCTGCAAGGCCTCTGCCACTTCTCTCAGCAGCAGCCCCACCAGGAAGTGGTTACGGCAATAATCCTCCGTCAGGCTGAACTCCAGACTCTGCTCTGTGGTTGGGCCAGACAGGAAGTGTCAGTACATTGGTACGGGCTGAACTGATGCTGATATCACTATGGTTTATTGGTATACCCTCACACACTTAAGACTCAGGTAGTGACAGGAAGACATTTCTTAATCCTAACCAGTCTTGTGAAATGTGTTTTTTGCTAAAGTCATACATAGGTGACACAGTTAGAAATCTGTCTGAGTCTACATCTTGTACAGAAGATCAATTAAAAGGTTAGTTAAAAGACCGCTGGCCTTATATGTACTCTATATAACAATGAATCTCAACAAAACTATTGAGTGCATTCAGTCAGATATTCAAATAGCATATTTAAGATAATTCATCACATTGTGTCTCCATTAGGACATGTATAATATTGCAAAGTTTCATTCAGTGTATTTAGAAAAGATCAGTACACCAACAGAAATCAGAGATCTGTGCTGCTAGATGTAAGAAATTCTTGTTTTCAAGAGGCATAATAACATACAGTTTCACAAATATGCAGTGTTAATGTTAGAAGAGTTAATGCAGCCTGGGAACTGCAGACCCATCAGCGTCTTCTCTAATGACAAAGACAGACAAGCAGACTGAGCGAGAACAGAGACATGGAGAGGACAGACATAAACAGCCAGAGAAATAACCGCAACTTTATGAGATATGTTTCTGTCAAGTGTTTACAAGTATCAAGTCACTTAAGCATAAAGAAAAGAGGATCAGTTGATTCCCGCAAGCTCCTCTCATTTACAGCACAAAGGTTCAGGGCTTCCACGTCGTACATCCTAACCCGGCAAGCACACGACGGCTTAAGCTTTGCACTGGAGTTATGCTGAGTGAGTGGAAGTGAACTGAAGTTCTGTGAGAAAAGGGGGCTGACACACCGGCGAGTTAGTGCAGGTCAGAGCAAGGAGTGGTCATGTGCAAGGTGTTTGCAAACGGTAGCAAACGCTGGCGTACAGTAAGGTGCAGTGAGCGTCACCTACCTACTGGGCCAAAAAGCTCCGTCGCATACGGAATAAAATCTGACCACAAGCAAAACATACACACACACACACACACACAAAAAAAACACAGAGAGAGGAAGTAAAAATAAAGTAATTGGGGGTAAAACTGTAAACAACCCATGCAGCATTTGCTTTTTATTTGTGGTTGTGCATAACATGTAATGAGGATGTTTGTTGGATAAACTTGTTACGCAGGTACACATCGGTACTGGCAAGCAGCTGTGGTTTGCCACCTGCTTAATAGGCGACCTGTGTATGTTTACAAACCAACAGGCAGGTTAATAGAGGGGATCAGGACAAGGTCAGTGGGGTATGTGGGGGAGGGGGTTATCATGTCAGAGCTAGTCAGTGGTTACTTGTGTGGTAGGAAGCATAACATGTTTAATGAAAGGTGGGAACTAATGTCTGAGTCTCACCTTGCACCCTCTGTAGCTTGGTGCGCCCAAAAGCCATGGGCAAGTTAAGAGGAATGAAATGTTCGTGGTTACACACTGCCATCAGAAATTCAAATTTCATTTCAGTCAGCACCTGTGGCAAATGAAAGTACATGACATCCTGCAATCAAATGCACACATTTCTGTTACCTGCATCAGTGCGTAAATATAATTCTCATTGTTCAAATATAGACCCAAAGCAGTCGGACAGAGCTGATCAAACAACCTGTGTCGTGTCTGAGAACTGTGCTGGATTAATTTGGTAGTCAAATGTGCTGGTACAGACAGAGAGATATGACAGGAGGAACTGTAATGTTTTTCTGTTATGTCCAGGTTAAACAGACAACTTTGCCTTTGAGGTAACATAACAGATAATATCTTATGAGTCCCTTATCAGCTCAAAATGTGTTCTTTTTAGTTTACTACTGTCCTCTTTTCAGTAACATGTAATCTTCACACATTTACTCTTCACAAAACATATTATACCCGCATTTTACTCAGTTTTACTTTTGTGTGATGGCCCCACTGAGTGTTAACATGTACCTTGGGATCTTTGAGACTGAAATGACACATGTAGTGATTGACCAGACCAAAGGCAAAGCCCCTGTTCATGAACGTCAGGCATCTCTGAGGAGAGAGGAAGATTGGTTACCCCACATTCATGTGATAAAACAAACACTTTTGATGAATTCTGCTTTTTTTACAGATTCCTCTTTAATTGTTTATCATTTTAAAAACTGTAAGGTTATAATGTATTTCCATGATGTGGATGTAAAGCATTTCCACCAAGGTTTTAAATGAGTTATAACACCTAAGTTAATATGATCATATTCTGGATATTAACATTTATATATTTAGAAATAAATCTGTAAATCCCAAGGGGCAACTGTGTTCTGTTGTAGAGATGAAACATAAAAACAACAATGGCAGGAGGACTAAGTTAAACGTAAGCAGTAAAATATGATGGTATGATTAATACATTTCACAGCTATTCTCAAGAAAAATGATGTCATGGTGCATATGCAGGGGGAGCTGACTCATTCACACCGTCAGACAGAGTGAGCAAGCTGGTAACTTAAATGAACTTTCATGTTTTTAATGTAGGATTCAGACCTTGATGAAATTGGCCAGGCTCAGGTTGATACAGCGAGCTTCCTCTGGGATTTCCATGTGACGGATGGTGATGTGCGGCATAACAGACAACACAAGGGACTGGAGTGCTTGGTGGAAATTGTCGGGGAATCGCTGCGCCCGCGGCATCTAAAGCGATAAACGCCACATGGACATAAACCATTTACACTGAAGTCATTAAAAGGCCACAGCGTCAAACATCTGGAAACAAGACAGATTACCGGCACAGAGAAAAACATGGATGCAAACATTTACTATAAACTATTAGTAGATTGACATACAGGTGGAGCCTCTTTGCTGTCTGATAAATGTCTGGAATTGTTGGTTAATACCCCCGATGATATGCAGACCCACGGCATAAGAATGTGAGACATACACATGGCTTTATGATTTACTATGAGTGTCCTGTTCTGTCTTTGAGTGTGTGTCAGGTTTGTTTAAATGTGTTGTTAGTGAGATCTATGCCAGGCAGAGACATTTGGCCTTTGCTAGTGTCACTAGCAAAGACTGCTGCAAAACACACAGACATGAAAAACATTTTATAAGCTGTTTTATCTTGGCTAATGCAAAGGAAGAAAAAAGCATTTAATACAAACCTTTATACGGTTGCCTTCTTGCAGATACTGGGCCATTGATTTGGCCATTGTTTCAAAGAAGAACCAGGAGTACTATAGAAAGTGATAAAAAAAAAATCAATAACTGTGTATTTCCCAGTATACTTGCTTCCTAGGAAACAGTAAATGTCACAACAGCAATTACATGGATGACAAACACTGTACAAGCAGCAACTTGTTTAGCAGTGTCTCCTCTGGAAAAGGTGACAATAAGCAAGCATACTACCTGCTGTTCATTGGTGGTAGTACAACTCACAGGTGATGAAAAGTGATGCGCACCTTGAGCAGTTTATTGCTGGTGTTGAAGTCAGCAGTTTGCTTGAGTATGGCTGTGACAGCGGTGGCCAGCACCTCGTGAGAGGTCGCCGAGTTTCCTGATGCAGTATTGGTGGTCACAAACACATACTAGGGAGAGGGGAAAAAGAAGAAAAAAAGGGAAAACTTACTGTTTTTTTGCAACTTTCTTTATGTCACATTCACAAACACAAGATATATTAGGATTATTTAGATTTGAGCACTACAGCAGCTTTCGTATTGGTAGTTTACCTTAACAAAAGAGCGCAGGTAGTGTTCCAGCCCTTCCTCGTGACATCTGGAGACTATATGTATAATCACGCTGAAGGTACAGAGCAGGGAAATTAGGTAAGTATTTTAACCATATACCATATAAACTGAAAAACATATTTTACACAACTGACCGCAGAGAGTTGACAGCAATCTCATGGGCTTCTTTCGTGGCAGCTGTGAGCACCTCAAACAGTTGCATGAGCACCGTTGGTAGGAAGTTGATGATCACATGAGTCTCCATGGCATGTAGGCACTGTGATAAAATAAAATACAGTGCTGTAAAATATTATGCATAGTTGTCAAACAAATGACTCAGATCATCAAACTAAATTTGAATATTACCAGAGTGAGAGCTATTATCCCTAATGGAAAAACTGAGAACAGTGGTGAACCTTCCCAGGAGTGGCTGGCCTACCACAATAGCTCCAAGAGCACAACGACTTACCAAACAGAACACAAAGGCTTGTCTCACATTGACCTTGAGCAAATATTCTGTGGACTGACGAGGCAAAAGTTTAACTTGACGACATATACACTCAAACAATTTTATAAAAGGAACATCATATCAACAGTCAAACATGGTAGTGTGCCTGGGGCTGCTTTGCAGATTCAGGGCATGGACGACTTGCCATAATTGATGGAACCATTAATTCTGTTCTCTACCAGGAAATCTTGACCTCAAGCTCAACCGTAGCAGGACAATGATCTAAAACACACCACCAAATCGTCCTCTGAATGGGTAAAAAAACAAAAAAAACTAAATTAAGGTTTTGAAGTGGTCTAGTCAAAGTCCGGACTTAAATTCAATTGAGATCCTGTGGCATGACCTTAAACTGGTCGACGACCCTCCAATGTGTCTAAAAACTATAGTGAATAGAAGAATGGACTAAAATTCCTCCACAGCAATGTAAAAGATCCATTGACAGTTATCCTAAACACTTGATTGTCATTATTGGTGCACAATCAGATATTTGTTTTAGGGGGCAATTACTTTTTCACATAGAGCCAGACAGTTTGGACAGATTTTTACCTTAATAATAGAAATCATCATTTAAAAAATGTATGAATTTTGTATTTTCTTGGGTTAACTTACTATAATAAGTTAATATTAAAAATTGTTTGATGATCTGAATCATTTTGGTGTGGAAAATATGCAAAACAAAGAAGAAATCTGGAAATTGGCAAATACTTTTTCATAACATTGTGGATGAGCCACAAGTGTCAAAATGACAACCCACAGCACA
Organism: Helostoma temminkii; assembly: GCA_900302695.1. Classification (NCBI taxonomy): domain Eukaryota; kingdom Metazoa; phylum Chordata; class Actinopteri; order Anabantiformes; family Helostomatidae; genus Helostoma; species Helostoma temminkii. Next base: position 55,952 of record OMLM01003654.1, read on the forward strand.
TTTCGTTTTGAAGACACCCGAAGTTCTTTCCATTTGAAAAACACCACTAAAAATAAATATTAAAATAAAAACATATACATCTAAGATATGGAAAAACAGAGATGACTACATAAGTTGGAAAACAAGCAACAAGCATCAAATCAGTAATGCTACAGACATGAAGAAAATAGTTGGTACATTTTGTTAAAGAAAGAAAAACTCACAATGGTCACTGAAATAACAAAACTGAAAAAAGTAATAATAAATAAGAATTTACTGAAAATTAACTAACTTAGCTTTTGAATTGTGGTACAACAAAAGCAGTTAAAAAAACAAACTAATGAAACAGGCCTGGACAAAAATTATGGTACGCTTAACTTAATATTTTGTTGCAGAATCTTTTGACACTAATATGAACCCAATGAGAGGTAGAATTGATTTTCTCTCACCTTCAGGTATTTGATAAGTTCTGCTTGATTGCCCTCTGATGTCGTCTTCATCAGCTGGCAGTGCTGGAAGAAATTGTATAGGTGCAGATCCTGTGAAGACAACACAACATCAGTATGATCCATACACACTCTCTGCAGTTTCTTTATGTATATTTTACATGTATGCCTGTGAGTAAGGAACTGAAGAAAAGCTCTACCTGAGTGTATATTGTTGATACTACGCGGGACTTCACTTTAAACAGCGTCTTGGCATTTTCCACCCATTTGATATCTGGTTGGGACTGTTCAAATGAGACAAAGAAAAATAATAAATGTCCTGTAGTACTTTTTCAGGAAAAATTTGCTGCTACTCTGTGGTATTGGCAAAAAAAATCATGTTCGCTTTGGCTCAGCAAGGGTTAGGACATATAGTTCTACCTTCCTGGTGTCCTGACACAGGTATCCAGCAGGCAGGGTGGCAGCTACAGGTAGCTGGACTTCCACTGACTTCATCCTGCCGTTTTTTAGCAAAGGCAACCAGGAGTAACCCACTGGAACACATGAAAGTAGTAGACTCTTAGCAAACCAACTTTAGTTCAGATAAAAACTACATATATCAACCAACAAAAATGCATTATGACAATAGTAATAATCACCTGTTTTACTTGACTATTTTATTTACGTGACATCTCTTTTTAACAAGAGCATACATACACCAGTAACAAAGTTTTTGCCAACAGACTCACCCAGTGACTCTACTCCCTCTCTCTTCTTGCTGCTGGCCTTACTACTGGACTCACAGCTGACGTGGAAAAAGGTGAAAAGGATGTGGTGTTTGTCATGCACGTGGACTGGCAGCTCGATCTTTACCTGCACACAGAGGAACAGCATTTCGGCCACAACATTAACAGCACATGGTGGTTTTACTGTTGTGGTGGACGGGTCAGCACTCAATCATGGTTAGCACTACCACTACCTTAACAACACCACCATGTGGTGTAAAGCTGTGGCTGGTGTATGTACTGACAGTTGTAATAAATAGATAAATCCACCAGGGGGCAGCAACAGAAAGGAAATATTTTCATAATACAGCCATGATTTTAGAAAGTTTTCACACAGGATGTGACAAATAATGACTTTCCACAAATACAGATCTAGTTCCCAACAAATTGCTTAATAATGTCATGAGCGAATATGACTCTTCAGTGTATGACACTGATATGTGTCACTCAGTTTGCCAAAGCCTAATGAAGAAATCGTATATATTTTAAGATCATGCAGTGCCCAAAGATAAAAAGATGAAGATCTTTGTTGTCTCGATTAAACAGAAATGAGGAAGCTGAAGCATAAGGAGGCAATCCCACCCGTGGATGGAATGTGGGGGCTCTTAAGGTCCTAATCCGTTTGCTATCTGGGCCATATGGATCCTCTCTGTTCCACCTCTCTTACAGTGTCCTGACTGAACCTCTTTTGCTGAGCTCTTGGATTCATGTGTGTGTAGTGTGACTGTTTGACCACTCTGAGATCACTGCTCTGTCCTGAGACAGATTTATGGGATTATCTCAGTGCAGCATGAGGATTTTGAGAACTGAACGCAGCCTTTGCCACTAAAAACATAAATCACCTTTTTGTATATGCTATTTCTGATATTAAGCATCAGTAGGTATTATATGACATGACATCAATGGATAATTCACAAGCCTGCAGATGAACTGATACTGAATTTGAATGAGGTCAACTCACTTCATCATAGAACTCCGGGCTCTGGTTGTGGTGCAGGACGGCTGCATAGGTGCTGCCAGTGAAGAGTGAGTCTCCCGGCTTGCCATAGATGCACTGAAAGGCAAGTAAACACATCAGTCATCCGACTTTGGCACTTTGATGTTGGGGCATAACGGTGAGTAAGTGCTGAGAAATCTGTGGTTACTGACAATATTTGGAGAAAATGCGGGGAGAGTGCACAAGCCCATCATTGTATGAGTCTTTGAAGGACCAAAAGATTAAACAAAGCTTGGAGAGACCGGAGCCTGGATTTATCAAAAACATAGGTTCTCAGTATACAAGAGGGGCCACATCATTATGTAGATCTTACAGCCTAAAGACTAAGCAGCAGTACCCTTTCTCTGATGGTTGTTGATAACAGAAAAACAAATCTCTGTTTTATATCAGAGCAGCAGCCGCTCCAAGAAGAAGCTCCGTGGGAAAAATAAATCTGTGCAGCTGGGACAAGCTTGACCAGGTCAGGACATATCTAATGAGGAGCATTGGAACAAATTTCAGACCTGTTATGATGGCTGGTTTGAGACACTAATGAGCAGAGCTGGCCAGGGGGCAGAGTTCTGGAGCCAAATGATTGAAATGGAGGATGATAGGAGTCGGGATCAGGAAAAAAAACTGCTGGAGCCACTGCACGGGGACTAGACCAGCCAGGAGGATAGGAGAGGCTCTAAGGGGCATGAAGGGGTTCTGTGCTCAGTGTGGGAAAAAGCTGAAGTTCCTGGAGGTGGATAGGTGGGGTAGTCTCTCAGGAATCTCAGGGTTATTCAGATCTGGGCAGATCAAAAGGTAAAGAGGGTCGGCACTGCTTGCACAGCTTGTGTACCACTGTGGAAGACTGATAGAAGTTCTGATTACCTGATTCAGAATGAGGGTTGAAGAAGCTGGAGGAGGTGGTTGGAATCTTATCGGAGAAGCCGTCATGCTCATACATGTGGCATACCACACAGGACTCAACATTTTTCACAGTTACAATCGTTTTTAAACTTCAAACCTACAACTTGACCTCAGAAAATTTGACTGGTTAAGAATAGATCGTTTATGACCAGCATAACAGCTGGAGGCAAACGTTTCTGTATTTTCAATTCAGTGCTTCTTACAAATCTCATCTTCTTCAACTCTCACGTCCTTGTTCCCCAAAGCGTCAAAAGAATTTCCTCTCAGCCGGATTTGTGTCTTATGTAAAACCCAGAGCCTCCTGCAGCCTGATTAAATCTTCAAGGTGTGCACATGGCTCCTGCTTGTTGTTAGTAAACAACTTTCAGGCTCAGTATACTTCCAGCATTGTTTGAGGCCGCACCTGTGTGTGGGTGTGTGACATTAGATTTCAGAAACAGATATATAATACGCATAACTGCACGCTGATCTGTATGTACCATCTTAATCAAGATGTTTTGTTGGCTGTAGAGGAAGAATTTCTGCTTTCCTTTCTCCTTCTAGAAAAGGGAAAAAAGAATCAATCTACGGTGCTTTGATGACTGTTTCCACCCACAAATATCTGACATGTGTGGCCAGAGAGAAACAGAAAGGAAGAGAAGAGAAAAAAAGCGACCATTCATTATATTCTCCTGCCAGCTATAATAAGCAGCTTCTGTGAGCTTTTCCTTTCTCCTCTCTGTCCCCTCAGCTGCTCTCAGACTTTGTAAAAAGCATAAAACAGAAAGTTCATTATCTTTTTAATTGCAGTATTATTGTTTCTGAGACATTTACACTGATATTGTGCTAATCTGTTGAAAACAGGGACGTGCAGAGAGTTTCTCAGAGACAGCGGCAAATTCAGAAAAGGTTGCTCCAAATGTAAAAACTAAAGGCCCCTGTGTTACCTATATCCAAACATTATGTAATAAAGCTAATGTTGTAACCATTCTACAAATCCACATTTTGGTTCATACCTCATTTTATTGAGGGTGTGGTTGAGGGGTGAATAAGAAAAAGTGAGGAAAAGTAGTCAAACTTTTACCACAGGCAAGCCAACATACATAAAACAGGTTTAATGTGTACAAAATTACAAAACATACAACTAATTTTACACGGAACGATAATGATTGTTGGGTGGCAGTTTTCTGCAACTTTGATATGAAATTGTGGATGTTTCAGGGTCCATCTAGGCAAATTATTGCACACATAACTGTGACTTTAGTCCAATATAGTGCCACAACGTCTGTATATTGCTAAGCCCATTGTTTAGCAAAAATATGAACATTTGTTTTTTTCAAACATAGTTGTTTATTGTGGGAAATAAACTAAATATTAAAAAATGTCAAAGTCTGTCTCACTTTTTTATATGATTCTATTTGTTTTTTTCTGCACCGTGATATCACTGGAAAAAATATATTCAAACAGCCCATGCTGTGCTGATCAATTACTGATCAATTACTTGTGTTACAGTACTTATTTGAGAGAAAGTTATCAATGTTGACATGGACACATTTAACTGACTTAGGAAAAGGACACTCTTAAGTCTGGGCTGTGCTGTATTTGTTCCTTCAATTTAATATTTCTACATGTATTGTCTTAATAATTTGTCTGTACAACATACACATCCTTTGTGATTACCTTCTCAACAGATGAAGGTGTGATCTCTTTCCCCAGACACACAGACATAACCAGATGTATACAGTAGTTCACTTACTACAATTCATTTATAACACATACAACTCACCTTTAGAGGAGCTGCGCCTTCCTCATCTGAATCTTTGAACTGCACACACACTGCAATGTTTCTTGCCTGGTGTGGAGAAAACATGACCCCAGTGAATCAATGTACACAGCAAAGCAAATAATCACTCAGCGTGGCCCACAGAGCCCAATCAGTGATACGTGCTTCCTTCTTTTAAGTTGTCAATAACACAGAAGGTAATCTCTGTTGGACCATTTTCATCATTCACTCCGCGCATCACCAGCCATTTATTTATCCAGCTTCATTCAGAGTCACACACCTTGGTGAAGGTCTTCTGGTTGTCGTATTTGAGCTGCAGGGGGTAGATGTAGAATTGGTTCTTATAGGTGGTGAAGGGGTAGTTGTACTTGGCCTCGTCTGGGAGGAACTCCTCGATCTCCACTGCCACACGCTCACAGCCATCCTCAAAGGGCTTGACGGGAATGTAAGCCGAAGTCACAGTATCTGTGGGGACAGAGACCAGGAGTGAGGGAACCAGACCTCTACAGCTGTGCTCCTGTTGCTTTGTTATCCTGAAGAGTAAGCTCAGGAATTCAGTTCACATCCAAGCTAAGTACAAAACAAATATATAATCTGGGTCTGTATTTCTTGTTCAAATGTTAATTTTGATCACAACAGCTGAGACATTACATATGAAATGTAGAAGATTTTCAGCTGCACAAGAAGCTATAGATAAATCTTTTTTACAATTATTCTATGTTCAGCTGATGCTGATGATACTGATAATATGCTGAGCTTTATATTTTACCATACATCTGAAAATTCTACCACATCTTTCACTTTCCTCCATGTGGGTACGGCTGTTACACAAAGTGCTTCCAGGCTTCCTTTTACTTTTATTCTCCTCCTATTTGATCACTAAAAATGGCTGATCAGTTTCCAGTTTCTTTCTCCTTTTCCAGCAATAGTTTGCTACACGTTTGTATGGGAACCGTAGATTTTGTACCTGTTATTACTGTTTGATCTTTATTCTTGGTGACAACAGTTTTTTCAGCAGTCAGCAGTAGCCAAATGTGTACACCGTAGATGCACAAGAAGTCACAGGGATGCATTACACTTCCTGTACTGAATGTTATATTTGCTATTAGACTTCCATCTAAATGTATTATTTCAGTCTTTGTCTATATGTGGCAACCTGTCCAGGGTGTACCCCGCCTCTCGCCCGTATGATAGCTGGGATAGGCTCCAGCACTGCTGCATGATGTCTCAATCACATCCCTATTACACAGTGTGATCACTGTTACAGACTTAGATTTTGCATAAGGTGAATGTAAACTATGACATACTGGAGAAGTCAGGTGGCACACACTCAATGGTGACGTTCAGCTGCCCAGGAATGATCTGAAGCTTGCTCTTCTCAGGTCTGTCAAGGGAAAGGTGCAATAACCAGTTTGAATGAATTTTAAATAGTGTTATTAAATAGTGTTTTTTATTTTAAAGAGAACATATTATGCTTTTTGTTGTTTGATGTTACATATATACTTTTATGAAGCTGGGTGTCCATGTTACACACAGTAAGAGGCTCAAAGTTTGAGGTGAACATATGTTTGCATGCTGGTTGTTAGTGAAATGTCCAGGTTTCAGCTGAATTCAGTTCAGTCTGCATTTCTAAATGCTAAACTACTTGACATGATAACCTAGGACATCCATTTTCCTCCCATCCCTCTGCCACTGCTCAGCATATGGCTAGCTAGTTTGAGTGTTTTACAGAAATCAATATGTCTCATAAGTGTTTTTACCAGCTATGAAGGGAAATTAAGTGTTTAAGTGTTTACTTTTCCCAAAGATTCAACCATGAAACAACAGGCCAGAAATTACAGGCCAGAAACAGACTGAGAGAAATGTTTTTGTTTGTTCTCGGCACTTCACAGACAACATATAACACGTATTTACACTTTTATAACTTAAAAATCATATAATCTTATATCATTAAAGCCCAGAATGAAATAAAATATAAAATATATACTCTGAATTAAGCATAATATGGTTACTTAAATGTGCAGTTGTACAGCGATGCACAGCACTGTCTCCTGGGCAATACCATTTGAATCACAGATGTGAGAAAGCATAGTGTTTTGTGTTACAGTAACTAAGCACTCGCTAAAATAACAGAAGTGGTAATGACTCACTTCCTGATGTCAGCCAGCAGCCTGATGATGTCATCAGTGGAGATTTTGCTGCTGTCCTGGCGGTAGAGAGGAGAAAACTTTCCATCCATGTCCAGGCTGCCCTGAGCGTCTTTGAACACCTGCCTAGAAACATATGACATGTAACTATGGGGAATATTCACCTTTTCAAGATGATGCTGGATTTCAGTTGACCACGCCTTTCCTGGAGTGTATTCATGTGGTCTGTGTGTGTGTGTGTGTGTGTGTGTGTGTGTATGTCTCTTCCTCAGCATCTCCCTTGTGGCCAGGTTGAAATCATTCTTCATGCTACAGACTCCCCAGCCTCTCTTTGATGCCTTTGCATCTGAACCTACTCAGATGGTCATGCATGCTTTGCTTTCTGTGCATTCTGGCTCTTCATGTTGCTTTTGACTTTCTTTGACTTGCTAATGTTAAGCTACTTTTTTGACCTTGTTATAGCATTTTGCAACTTTTTGGATTTTCATCACCCTGTCACATTGTAGTCAATAGCAAATTCACTAAGTCACTTTGAACTGGGCTTTTGGGAAGACTTTGTTTAAACCCTGTTGCTCTTTGATGTGTGATACTGGATAAAAATGAAGCCTCTTCTTTTTTACAAAACATTTTCTGGAGGCTTTTTACACTTACAAATGATCAAAGTAAAATAGAAGACTTATTAGCTGAACCTTATTTTCCACATAATGGAAATGATGAATGTTAAAGCACTTAGAGGATGTATAACATTTATCATTCATTTATCATCAACATTTTTTACATTCACACAATATTATGTTATGCTGATATCGTCTAATAAATGTGTATCAGACCACTCCAAAGATTAATCACTTATGACACTGAAAATCAGCAAGGAGGGTAATATTATGACTCATGGATTTTTCCTGTCTTACTTGGCAGCCCAGGCAAATGGCATCCTGTACTGGCCCAAGCGTTGACACGTCTGCTTGGCAGCTTTGAGCACCTTCTGAGCAGTCTGTAGAGACACAGGAGAAAACAAACAGAGAAGTCAATACAGAATAGAGATGCCAATTAAAGTGGAACATGATGTGAACAGAAAAGGACCAGACCTTGCTGTCTGATGACTTTATATATGGCTCGGCACAGTGGGTGATGCCATTCTGTAAAACCTTCTCCACACGTGCCACCAGGAAGATATCAGCATGAGGGTTGGTTACTGAAAAGATACCCTGCAGGAAAAAAGAGGCAGACTGAATGAGGAGGGAATATGAATAGAAGAGATGATCACTTGATAGATAGATGGATCTAAACAGAAACCACTTAATTTTAAGGTCTGGCTACTCTAATAAATAGGAAATCATCAGCAATTCAAACTTGAAATGACACTTAAATTCATCTACTGCATCTCTTCAGGGCAAGCAAAGGGGAAGTGGCTGCTGGTAGCTGAAGTTATACAGGAAAACCACATGGGGCTCACATCTATTTTTGGTCTGGTGAGATAGGCCTTTCTTTAAACTGGTAGTGTCAGTTCACACAAACGGGCGACAGAAATTACATTCATACAAGGCCACATTGCTCATAATAATATGCTTACACACAAAAATAAACAAAACTCTAGACAGAAGCTACAGCAAGTAACTATAATAATAATAATAAACAGCTCAGCGTAAGTAATGACACTGAGTGACAGGGGAGCAGATGCACCATCTGAGCAGCTAATGCAGCTTTAAATCATATAGACATCATAAACTGCACATTAATATTATGCATCTTAGAAGAGACGAGGATGGTGCCAGTCAAACAGACGCAGAGGCGGCTGGTCACACTCCAAGTGGTAATCCCGTCCATCCGCTCCCATCTGTTCTCATTCACTGACAAGTTCATTTGTTGCTTACTACTCTGTATATCAGCATGTATTTTACACATCATATGTTTTATAGCTGTTTTTTGCATAAACCACCATGCTACTGCTGTATTATAGCTAGGAGGAAACTGGAGAACTCCTAAATACTCGCACAATGTATTCAATTTGTGAATTATGAAATGACCTGGACCAGAGGCTGTGGCCTACAGAGCTGCTCATGTAGGGAAGAGATATGAGAAGAGGAGGCTCTGTCCTTGGACCACACCCAGTGCACCTAAATGAAACTGTGGCCAGCTGAGCTATAATAGCACACTAATCACAGAGGTAGAGCCTACTATGTTTATACACGTGTCTGTAAGTGTGTCTTCTTGCTGGTGTAGCACTTTCACAGCTGGCAGTTGGCCAAATATGACATTATGTGCACCAATTAGACACACAGAAGCCTCGAACTGTATTATTGTTTATCTGCAGCGTTCAAACAGTCCGAGAAGCTACTGGTTGCTACACAAATACTGTATTGCTCCACTGTTCATCTTCTGACCTTTAAGTTGTGCCTGTTTCCTGTCTGTTGCTGTGATAGCCCAGTCATGTCTCATCATCGTGGAAATAAAAAGCAAACACGCAAGTTCATTTATAAACTTTAGTAACTACTGCTGATTCAGAGCAGGCACCAGTTTCTCTGAGTGACTTACCCACATTATTGGGCTAAGCAGCTGAAAATAGTGTGTGTCTGCAGGCGTTTGCACAAGGCCTGAGCCAAGAGTAACAACCTCATGTGCTCATTGTTCTTTCCTAAATAAGCTTGACTTAATATAGACAAAATATGACTTAAAACACAGAAAGGTCAATGCATGAAGCTTACAAACAGAGAGCACACATCAGAAAACTGGCAAACCAAAGTGATGCGGAAATCACTTGCAAATGCTAGTTGAATGACTAAACTGAGCACTCGTGGATCCTGGCAGAGCTGTTAAATACTGGGCTTAGACCAGGCATTGTCTGGAGACCCCATGTGGGAATAATACAATAGCATGTAATGGAAAGCACAGAATTTTGATCAAAAGAGAGGAATCCTTTGAAAAACACGATCATTGTGTATTTAGGTAAAAAACTCCATTCCTCAGCCATCGCAGTATCAGCAAACATAGCTACATAAGAGGAGGGAACCCATTAACTGCTCATTTCTCCCTTGTTCTATCAAGACCAGCTGCTGTCAGTGTGGGAATGCTGAGCGATGTTACAGGGAGAAATGACAGCTCAGCAGTCTGCTGCCTCACTAAGCTGTGTAAGGATGTTTTTAAAGAAAGTGAACTGCATCCAACCACAATGTGACGAAGCTGGAAAATATGGGGTCAATAATGTTTCACTGATGATGAGACAGTTCTAAACCTGTTTATTGTAAACTATAATTATTAATAGACTACATTTAGATATTATTTACATTATGTTTTACAGTTCTGCTTTTCTTTTCAGAAGACACAACTATTTTATTTTAAGTTTATAATCAGTCTATAGATACTTTTGAACACTGGGCTAAACATTAATTAAACATTTTTACACGTGTACTATTTTGTATTTATTCACCTGTTCATTCAACAGTTTGCAACTGTTTATTGCTTTTAGGTTTAAAATTTCAAAAGCTGCATTATGTATGTGGACAGGAATGTGGACTCATCACTGTTAACACTTGATTCAGACAGATGAATAAATACAGTCAAGTTTCTACCTGTGTGGGGTAGCGTAGCAGAGCTTCCGACACCCTCTGGAGAACAGGCAGGCCGTTCCCTTTGCCTGAGTCTCCGTTCACCATGACTCCACTTCCCCCTCCTCTATCCCTTGCTGCTCCACCTCCACCATCTGAGTCAGAAGATGGAGACAGCTGCCCTGAGGCTTCACTCAGCATCTCCCTGACGCATGGCGGGTTGAGGTCAACGTGGAAGTCAGCCGAGAGCTTGCAACTTTTGGAGACGTCAAAGAGAGCGAGGGTGATGAAGAATGGCTCCACCTGGGGATACAGCAGAGCGATGGTTAAGGGCTTTTCAAACTTAACTCTGACTGAACTCAGGATTCATTTACTGTATATTGCTTTTCATACCAGCTTGATTTATTAATGGCTTTATTAAGAATTCTCCCCAATTCTTCCTTCATTTTTCCTTTATTTATCCTGTGCACAATGTGTATGTAACATGCATGTGAAAGCGGGACGGTTTTTTCATGATAGACGGGCCTAACCCAGTCCAAAAACATTAAACTAAACTGTGCAAGTAAACTAGGCAAGAAAGAAAGGGAGGAAAAAGAGTGTCCTGACCACAAACATGAGTCAATATAATTCCTACACCAGCCCCTCTAATGCAGCAGCAAGCAGGAGGAGGGAGCATTCAATGTTTTATGACTAGCAATTCACTCTGACAAAGGCGAAACTCGCACTTGCTCTGAACTGCTGCCTCATGCTACCCAGAGCTCACACATTACCAAGGTATTTCCACATTTAGCTCATGATGCTAAAATATAAATGTGGCAACATCAGTGTGCGTAAATGCTTTATGATAAACAAAATAAGATGTTACAACAATATTGAGTTTTGTTATTCTCGTTTGGTCTGGTCAATTCTGTTGCCTGCATCCAGACAGGCCAACATGAATTATGAATGTATATTTTTTTGGGGCAGCACTGCAGAGGGTAGATCTGCAGTGTGAAAAGAAAGGCTTCTGTTGTGTTCTGGTTAGATATTCTTTAAGTGCAAGGTCCATTTAGAACATGTTTTCCTGATCACTTTTTTACAATGTAATATCACTAAGATATACCAGACATGAAGCTATAAAAGCATAATGTGTTGTGGAAGTAAGGCAGTGACATACATTGGTGAGGACGCTGTCACCCTTCTCACTAACACAGCCCTGGAGACTGAAGGCCAGGTCGTGGCAGCTGACCACTATGCGTCTACCAAAACGCTCCTCGAATGGCTTCACATCTGGCTCGATTCCTGAAAAGTCCAACCTCTGGACATCAGACAGGAAGGAGGAAAGATAGGAGGAGGAGACATGAAGGTGGGAGAAAATTGATCCAGTGGGGAGGGGAGAGGATACATGAGGAGATGGGTGTAGAAGAAGGAAGTAGAGCATAAGGGAGAAGGAAACAGTGGGAAGAGAGGAGAGAAAGAGAGATCAAATAGTATGAATCAATATTGAAATAAATAAATCATAAGTGTAAAAAGAGGCATCTATTATACCTGTGTCTCAGGGTCGAGGGAGAAAAGCTTTTGTCTGCCTTCATTCCTGTTGATCTTGTTGAGCTGGTCTGTCTCCCTGGCGTACTGCAAACAGAGTGGAGGAGTATAAAGGAAATTAACTATCAGTAAAATGTTTAAGGATCTTTTAGCGATTTCTTTGATCAGTCACCTTGACATATAGTATTATACCCTGTGACTGTATTGCATCTGTTGGATGAACTGCCTCTGTTTTTTTTTCTGCTAGTAAACTAACACAAACACAGACACTGAAACTGAGAAGACAACAAACAATGAACAGACCCAGACAGAAGGAGACAGAAGGGCTTCTAATGTAGACAAACAAATCAAACCCTTGGGACACAGTAACAGCCCTAATCCATCTCCTTCCCCACTTTTGCATCAGCTCTCACTGTGTCCAGCCTGCAGAAAAACTCAGGTTATATTTTGAAGAGTTGTGCTGGAGCGGCCCAGAGCAACAGCAGTAAAACAGCAGCACAGAGGGCTTTGTAGTCTGTGCGTAGCTCTGGGTTTATAGACATATTAAAGCAGCACAGTCTCTGTGGAGCAAATATTGCTGTACTCAGGCTTACAAAACTGACTACATTCAGTGAGTCCAACAAAAGAGCTGCTCTTCTAGGGCTCATCCATCATCCAGACATTTACAGTTAAACAAAAAAAAAACCCTTAATGAATTTTTTCCATGGAAATGATCAAAATAAGAACAAAGCAAAATCTCCACTAAGGTTTCATTAAATTATAATATTTTGGTATTTTTCTGAAACAATAATAGGACTACTCAAGGACCTTCATTTTGGGGTCCTTCAAAAAGTTTTGGACTAACATGGGTATATGCCTTTGGCTAGTCTCTTACTGCAAGACGAAGCAGCAATCTAAAATATAAAAAAAGACAAACTGGGGGAACTGTGTCTCCCTTTGTTGGACAAAAACACTATCCATGTGCACAAAGAGCAAAAATTTCTCACCAAAGACTTTCAAAACTTATCCCCGCGTTTCAAACTTCCACAGGCAGGCTTCAGTTTAGCTTTGATGTGTTATTGGACAATGATCTTAATACCTACCATAATAAGAGCCCCCTCCACTAGGTCTAGACAGTAAAAACTGAAAATGGCAGCATAACATTCTCCTTTAAGATGAGCATCCACAAACTTCTTTCTGAGTTCCACACTGATTTATTTACTTTTTGGCATGATGAAACTACTAACTAACATTGAACTAAAGTTAATGCTGGTTGGTTGCTCAGGTGTGTTTTGAAAGCAAGAAAAAATGTTTAATTCAGCACATCAATAAATCAAACTTAGTGGAGATTTTGTATTTCTGTTGTTTCGGAAGAAATTAAATTGGGATATTGGGATATTGCTTCATTTCATAAAAGGGGCTAGTAAGTTTGTATTTAACTGTATAAATACAGTAACAGAGACTGTATTGACTGTAATTAGAGACTGTTTTTTTATTGTTTTATCTCATAACAATCACTTGAATTAACTGTGTAGCAGCAAGTACAACAAAAACTTAATTTCATACCTTAATAAGTTCAGGGTGTAAACTCCTCCCCAGGCTCTCCAGCAGGCCCTCACCTTTACCTTGGCTAGCAGTGTCGTCATCTGATTGGACGGGATGGTGATCACACATGAATAAAGGTAATTAGAATGCACAAAGACCCAGTCTGACTACACATCATACTATTGCACATCAAGCACAATGGAGCACTGATCACCCAGGTTTACCTATTGGCTTCCTTAGTGTCCAATATTTCCAAACTAATATATTTCAGTCCACTTATCAAATTAAAAAGAGGCTGTTCACTGTTCTGCTGACTCCCAGGTAACACATGATGGACTGAGTGAACTCAACTGCCCCTCTATCTATATGGACAGCTTTCTAGGGTCTGAGATCTGTGACCAAGCTAGGCCTATTGGGTTTCACTGCAGTATTCAGAGAGTGTATTATTATATAAGAAAAAAAGGGCCCACAGATGCTGGCAAGACAGACACAAACTGCATAAAACAGCTGGCATTCCTCCACAGCTCAGGACTAAGCACCATAACTGTAAAATTCACTTGAGAGAATCTGAGAGTTAAACGAAAGAGCGAAATAAACCAATGTCTTAAGAGTCCTGGGCTTTAATTTATGTGTATATGTAGAGCTGAATATCCCTGCCTCTCTACTGGCAGCAGCTAGAAGTGCAGTGTCAAGCCTATTTATTGCTTATGCGTCATTGTATATATGGAAGCCATTAAATTTGTCAAAAAATGGGCCCAAACTTGAATTCAGTGGGTTTTGGATGTTCACTGCCAAGGAGAGTCGTTACCAGGTTATAACAAGTTCAGGGGTTACGCTCACGTAAGTTTTAATTATTATCATGGCTAACTAGACTGGGTCTATACAGCAACCTTTCAATATTTGATCTGAGCATGTGTATTTCTCACTTATATTAGTACATGTGGGTACTGAAGAACTCACCCAGTCCACAATCCAGAGACTCTGCACCATTCCTCTTGTCTTGGCCGGCCTCAGTGCTGCTCTGCAGAGCCTGTTTCAGGGTGGCCACCCACTCCTCCATCTCTGCTTCACTGTCTGCAGCCAGGAAGTGGCTGTAGCGGTCTTGCATCTTTAGCTCAAAGCCATTACGCCGCAACTTAGGACTCTGACAAATGATTAGTTATTTTAGATTATATGGTCATAGCATGTTCGTTATAAGAAGAGGAGTGATACAGGTTGTTCACTACAGACAGTAACAGGCAATTCTATGATGAGTCAGACTGAAGGCTCTCAATGTGAACCGGAACCACATTCTGTAGAAAACATAAAAATACATTACTTCTGGAAGAAATAGGAAGAATATGTTTCAATCAGCACTGTATAGTTGCAAAACGTGGTTGACATGTCAGAAACAATCTTTCACATTAAATGTGATAGCCAGGACCAATCCCTCACTGCGCCCTAATCTTCTGAGTGTGTTCATCGAACTGAAAGCTTCCTGGTAGCCGCACCAATCAGTGCAAACCTGAATGAAGTACCAGCCTGTGCTATGAGGCAGCACCAGCAACAGCACCTCGTAATCTGCTAGAACTGGACTTCTCTGATCAAGTCAGTGGAATGCAGTGAATTTATTCCATCTAAGTAGCTAAAAGCCTTGAAGCGTGATGAGACCAGGAAACAGCCTGACTTTCATGAGGATGGGAGCTCATGCCAACAGCTGAAAACACTCCCAGTGAGCACAGAGGGAAGCACACCAAAAGTTAAAAATTAAGCAAACAGCAGGGTGCGCTGAACGCCTAGTTGGTCAAACTGAAAGAGAAATGCTTCCGACTCCATTACTGCACTAATGTCAACATGTGCACTGCATTGTACCTGAACGATATCTATGCAGGAGTCCAAGTAGATGGATCCTTTGGTTTCCTTGCAGTTCTTTTCATCTTTGTAGGAGTTGAGGATGTAGGAGCCGTCCGGGAGCTGAGACAAGTAGAAGTACCTCCTTTTGAACACCTGTAATTCACAGCACGTTAGAGATTCATAGCTTAACAGCTTGCAACAAATGCAGTGTGAAGTGTGGTTTCTAAATGTATGTTGCTCTGCTGACATGATTTAATTACTGGTTAATGGGAAGATGCTGCACACCTGTTAACACCGCTGTACATGCTGAGAATAATACACAGTATAATGGAACAAAACAACAGAGCTACTACGTCGCTGTGACAGTGTATGCACTTGTATGGAAAACCTATGTGTTGTTGCAGTTGCTGTTATTTTGTATGAATAACCGACAGAAGGTCTGGTGGTGACTCACCCTCATCGAGACAGACAGGCTGCCGTTAATGTTGGCTTTGTGTAGCCAGCCCTGCTTCATGATGCCTCCCCTCTGAGAGCACAGAGATGAGGAGTCCTGACAAACACAAACACTGGAAATCAATCAAGACACACTAATGCAGCTTGATTTTGCTTTTCACGTTGTTAATACCAGTTTATTCACCACTGATAAAATATACAGCACCACATCTGCATCCTTACTGCTTTCTGACAAGCAGCTGGTTGCAGTCAAATTCTATCTATTCTACTGGATCAAGGAACCAACAGACCATAAGTCAATGGAGACAATTGAACAGGTCAAATTTGTGTTGCATCCCAGTAAATTATCATGAGGTGAATTTCTGGTTTTCCATAAAGCAGTCACTATAATCCACCCTTTATCCTATCACACCATCTTATAAATATCATGAGACTGTTCATCAGCACCACAAAAAACATTCATCACAAGGGAGCAATCTCATATCCACACACAGACACACACAGACACACACACACTAATGCATCTGGCCACTTAAAGGAATTCACAGCACAAGGAGAATTAATTACTTAATGTATGCCTGGAACATGACACACACTTGGTCACATTGAGTAAAAAGGTTTGAAGTGTGTACGGGTGTGTGTGCGTGTGTGTTTGTGTGTTGAATCGACATGAGCCTAATCATATTCAAGCGGTACTTTGTCCTGTGTGCGTCACGCCTCCCTCTCTCCCTCTTCAAGGTTTGTCCTGTAATCAAATTGCCGGCTGGTTCTCCTCCTGCTCGAGTCCAGTGTTCAGAGACACAGCAACTGACAGCGACCAACCACTCTGCACACACACCTCTCCACATCCTACCTCATACGAATTTAGTAGTGTCTCTAATGTCCCTGCTTTATTAACTACGTAGTGCTTTTTATCCTGCACCAGTGAGAACAGGGTTAGATCTTCATATTAGATTTACATCTATGTGCTACTGGACTGGTCAACACAGACAGAGATGATGTTGCAGGGGAAATGTAACAGCTGCACGAATTATTGTAAGATGTAATGGATCCATTTCCTCCCTGCCCTTCTCATGCTGGCAGCACAAGAACATTTATTTTGCTTCAGTTTCTCTGTCTGCGTTTATCTGCGACCAGCCTGAGGGTAGGGGGAGGAGGATCAATGAGAGCTATATATAGGGCCTATATGAGGCTTCTGGTTTCACTGCCCCATGCTCGCACTCTGTGGAGTCACACTGCTGACTGGATGAAGGAACCAACAGACCACAAGTGAATGGAACTTGAATAGGCCAAATTTCAGTTGTATCTCTACTGTGCAAAACAATTATTGGAATAATTTACATTTGTTAGCAGGGTTTATAGCACATCACTAAAACTGTGTCTCCAAGCAAAGTGCACTCCCACCAATTGCAGATCATTCATCCTTCCTGCAGTGTCTGCGACCTAACAACACTTGGGTCCCTCTACTCACCTCGTCTTTGGCATCCTCATCAATCTCAAACACGTGTGCTGGCAGCTTGTCTGTCTTCATCCCTTTGCTTTGAAAAGACAGTGAGAGAAGCTCAGTAGTCATCTTTAAATCAGTCTTATTGTACTACCCTGCATTGAGGTTACCCTTATGAAAAAAGTACATTCAAGTATACTATCAGTATACTTCTTTTAAACAAAAAATGAGTACATGAATACATGAAGTATACTTTTTATGTACTTATCAGAGGTAAATTAAAAAGTCAGCCAATTTAGCCCAAAGAAGTATTAAAATAGTAAAATAGCAAGTATACTTACTATACTTAAGTATACTTAATAAAATAAACTTGAAGTATACTACTTTTGTAAGGGTACCTATATCTCCTGATAAAGCGAGCAACACATCACAGCCAGATATACACACTGTTTCCTTTGCTATATATGTCCTGTGTTGCTCGTTAACTCTTGTTCCACCGTCTCTATTATTGCTTTAGTTTTAGTGTCTGCAATTTGACTCTATCGCTGTAATTTAAGATTCAAGTGCAGGTTGCAGTCATAAAAGCCACTTCCTTGGATGTTTTATCTGAAATACTGCATATATATTCAAAACATCTGGCCTGCACCGGCTCTGTTTCGGAGGACAGTCTGGCTGAACTTTTTGCAATATGTTCTCTATTCTGCTGAACCATCACAGCTGCATTATTATCCATGTGTGTCGTCATCAAGTAGATCCATGTGAACATTGTAAGTCACTTGTACATGTTACTTACAGTATTTGGCAGTAAAAACTTTACTAAAGATGTTGTTCAAGCTGCATTTTTTATTTATTCGTATTAATATTTTTTTCCTTATCTTCCTTACCTTGGCAACATGCGGAAGTCACCAGAGTAAGCTTCGTATTTGTAGTTGATTACATGCCAGTCAGTGTTGTACATCTTGATGCACTGCCAAACAGGTCAACATAGAGAGCTGGATTAGGAGCAGCAGTCATATTCAAATACAGCAAGCATGCAATACCAGAAAGCGACCTAACCAAGCACACAGTTCTTTCCTCCAAGTGTGACTCACAAGGAAAGAAACAGTGCTCAGTTCCCTATTCTGGGAAAATAAATCTGCTCAATGTTATTAATTTATGAAATAAAAACACCTGCAAAGTAGCTGCTGAGACTACTTTTTATTCAGTGTGAAACTGCAAGGGGACATTCTCAATTAAGTTAAGCGAACGGATCTTTGTTCAGTATATGCAGATCAAACCTGAATCTGTTTTAACAATCCCATTGACAGCTGTTTCCATGTCATATCACAACCATGCTAGCTGGCTAAGGAACACTGACAGAGCCTGGCAGAACAGCACAGAATATCCACATCACAGCACAAAAGTCTGCTTTCCATTGCTAATATACTAAATCATCAGTGTTTGCTATTGCCCTGGCTGCTCTGTGTTTTCTTTATGAGTTTCCAGTGACTGCTTTGGGCTGACTGTCATGTGTGAAGTCATCAGAAAGACATCTTTTACACAGGTTAAATGTTGAATCAGGAGTTTTACTTCCTGTATTTAAAATCTGCTTACGTGAAAGTTAGTAAAAGTCATTTTATTGAGAGTATTTGATGCCTGTGAAAACCTAAGCTTAATTTTTTTTGCACTTTTGACAGATTGAACACCAAGTGCAGCCAAGAAATACGCTTAGAACTGCTGGATTGCAGTACCTCTTTAGCAAACAGGCTCCTGGCCTCTCGCTCAGCGTTCTGCGGCACCGAGGGAACCACAGTCCTCCTCTGCCGGGAGATCTGTGACTCCTGCAACACACGCACAAATGCACAAACAGTGAGAATGTATCCAAGAGATTTTGGTGTTGACAGTTCTTTATCTTCTAATCAAATGGTAGCACAGCAGGAAACCACAAACAACAAGCAAAGACATACTGAGATAAAGACATTCTGAGAGAAAACAGAAGGCAGAGATGCAAAGAAACAGATGAGTGTCAACTTCTCAGGATGGGGAAAAAACTAGACCTTGAGTGTGACGCAGTTCTAAACAATAACACATGTCTCCAAAGCAAAATAAGTTTGTTTTACATTTAGTCATTTGACAGACACATTTATCCACAGGGACAACTATGGGTTTTGGTGTCTTGCCCAAGGACACCTCAGGATGTAGCCAGCAGGAACTGGGAATCAAACCCACAACCCTGGGGTTGGAAGACAACTGCTCTACCAACTGAGCTACATGCTGTTTTCTTTCTTAAAATGGATTTACCCATAATGTCTATGTGTTATAACAACACTAAATTCACTACCATAACTGTTGAGATCTGAAGCAGTGTGGGAATATCTAAACCACTTTATTCTGGGGTAACATTGGAACAAGGGATACTTGAAATGTTCATAAATATTTGTCAGCGCAAGGGAAATCTGTGTGTGCATAATTATAAGTTGAATTAGGTCTTATGTTCATATGTCATTTTCTCTTTAAAATCTTTAAATCTTTAAAACCCAGAAGATTATTATTTTCTAAAATGCTTTAGCTATATGTGTCTAGATCAGACCGTGGAAACTGATAAACCAACCAAAACTAAACTCATGTTGTAGGAAATCAGATTTGGTCCTTAAGCTATATTTAAATCTGCCTCTTAATATATGAGGTCAAGTGCCTCATGAATTAGAGCTGCCTCGTAACCTAGGGCTTAGGCACTATAAATGAATAAATATAAAATGTTATGTCAAGTTGTTAAAAAATGTTATATTGGCTGATGTACTTAACCTGAACTACCCTAAAGATTTGCTGTTAGGAAGCAGACAACAACTTGGTTCACTGAACAACCATGACTTGGTGTTGATAACAAAGGCAGTGTGTCCCACAGGGCACAGCGGCGAAGAATGAGGGGACTCACCGAGACATCATCGACAGGACAGAGCAGCAGATCTCGATGGGGGTCACTGTGGATTTGGGCTTTTCGCTGAAACACCACAGCCTCATAGTCCAATGGCTCAATGATCTTTGGCTGCTCCTGAGAGGAAACAAAGACAGATAAAACATTTTTAGTCATGTTGTCACACTTTTGTCTTTCCTGTGGCTCTGGGACGCTTCACATACCACTGCCATTTGAAAAAAAGTTAAAAAGGGTTCCAACCCCAGAATTTTTCACCACCCAGAGTATCACAAGCGCCACAAAAGAGTTGAAGAAAGAACCACAAAGTACAGAGAACTGTCACGGTGAAGAGAAAGGTGATGAAAGGACAAGTGAGAGCAAATATAAAGGTTAGAATTAATCTACTAGATATGTGCTGTCAAATCAACTTAATATGCCTGACAGAATCAAATGTAATAACAAAAGAAATCACAAGATATATGTCACACACCACATGGTAGTTCTAGTTTAACATCATAACTTCCTGTTTTGAGTTTCACAGAGAAGTGCATGATATGAAATCAGCCCTCCGCTTCTGTCTTAAAGAGGCCTTCAGGCTGAAACCAACCATTCCACAAGTAGGTCAGGATGTGATCACAAGTAGAAACCTAAACCACTTGGAAAGATTCAGAATTAATTCCAAGAACGTGCCACTTTAAGCTTTAGTTAAGCAGAGATGATGGTGATGAATAGCTTAGCCAATAAGCCTTGGATGAGCGACACCAAGCCGTTTGAATCAAGCCGACAAAATCAGACTGTATGGATTTGATTATTTACTGAGCCACTGTCACTGAGTCTATAGGCAATACATGCAGGGCAGCCACCACGCTGCCAAGTAGGAGGACTCTAAAATCCCTGACTCTGCCGTACAGCTTGAGAAGTACGAGGGAGTGATTTTCCACGTGCTGCTTGTGTCATGTTTCCATTCAAGAGTCGTACAGCTGAGATGCAGAGCTTTGTTTTCCTACTGCTGGAGTGGGCAGAGGGAGAAAGTCAGTCATAAAGTTACACAACAATCCAGCTGCGTTTCTTTTGACTCCTGGTCTCCACACTCATTTACCAACTGCATATGTTTATATGTGCACCTATTCTGGAAACAAGCATTATTTTATCCTTTTCCCCATTAAAGGCCATGAATTTATTTCTTTTCTTTTTAGAAGAACACATAGTTTTACTTATAGCTACTTTTAACCTAGCTTTTAAGTTCACACAGATAGCAGAAAAAAAACTCACATTTCCTTCCAAAGCCACAAATATAAATAAAACACAATATTTCTAATCTGATAAAACACAAACAGCCATGATCTTTCTTGTCTTTATTGAAAACTCCCTTTACATAAAATAATTGGGGAAAAAGCAAGCCACATGGAGTCAGATGTTAACAAACCTGGAGTCCAATCAATGAAACAGTGAATGGAGATGTGTTTTAGAGCTACCTTGACTTATAAAAACACCCAAACTGCATCAGTGTACTGTCTACAAGCAGCTGATGTGAGCCATGCCTTGCAAAACAGATCTTAGAAGACCTACGATCAAGTGTTGTTGATATGCATGGAAAGAGTTACAGAGTAGTTTCAAACACTTTAGATATTCAGTCCACACACTATAATTTGGTGCTGTGGCTACTCTCCATAGAAATGAGTGTCTTTCCCAAATCACTCCAAAGGCACAATGCTAAACGCTCAATGAGGTAAAAAAAAACTTTAGAATAACAGATAAAGTGTTAAAGGATTCCCTGGAACTGGTGACCATCTCATTGGTTTATCAGTTCATCAGTCAACCATGTGCAAAACACTGAACAGGCATTATAACCATGAAAGTTGAGTGATGCAACAGAAGCTCAAAAGTAAATCTACTACAGAATGGCCATTTCATGACCAAATTAGGCAATTTATGAAAATAAATGAAGTTCACCAACTTTTTCTTGCCACTTTATGGCTCATCAGCTTGTTCCAGTTCCTCATTGATGTTTACACTGCGTTCAAATGCCAGACTGCATGGTTTTTATCTCTGCACCATTCAAATCGAAATATGCAAACTGTCCAGTGCATCATTTCATACATTTTGCTTCCAATGTCAGCCTAACATGCTAGTGGAAACTTTGGGATCTACTCTGCAATATAAAATTAAAATTCTGTGGGTTTGGAAAATGTTTGGCTCCACAGGATGAGTTCCAGGATCTTCAAGGAGTTAAAATCTCCTTCTTTAATAGCTTGGAATTTACACACAAGCCAGTAAGGAAATAAACATTTTTCCATGTTCTCCAACCAGTAATTTGGAAATAAGATGGTTGCATGTACATGTTCTCTGCACAATTTTTCACCGCACACTGTTGGTTGTGCACATAAGCCCTGCCTCTTGTATTTTTTGAACCACTTATCTAAATTTTAAAAAGTCCTAATGAAAATGTTGTATTTGCCAATACAGACTGACTCATAAGTGGACAACCAGCAGCCTGAGCAGTAGTGAGCACAACACCTACATGAAAGTCTGCTGAAAGCATTATGCTTGGCTGTGACGCCCCTGCACCCAAAGCAGCTGCTCTGCTTCCTGTCATGTGCAACAAGCTAAACCGCAGCGCTACAAGTCAGAGAGCACGGTTCAGCAACACACAGTGGCATAACTGCAACACTGGCCATGTTGCAGAGAGAGAGAGAGAGAGAGAGGGAGAGAGAGAGAGAGAGAGAGAGAGAGAGAGAAAGAGAGAGAGAGTGTGTGTGTGATGTGGGGGGCAAGAAAAGACAGAAGAGAAAGAGTTCTGCTTTCACAGAAGAGGAAAGAATCACAAGCAGGCAGCTGTGAAGCCACAGTGTCCCTGATTGAGAAACAGAAAGACAGTGAGACTAAAAGGACATGGCTTAACACTTGGGTGTAACTGGTTGGTGCATGCAATCAAGATTGTTTCCCATCGTATCTATATCACAGTCTCTTATTATATTTCTTACATTGACTATCAATCTGGCCAGAGAACCTCTAACCAATCGAGTACAAACCACAACTCCCAGTCTCCCCCAGGGGACGATGATGATGTCCGTGACAGTGCTTTTCCAGATGTCTACGTCCCCTTACAGTTCAGAAGATGTAAGGCACTCCAACATGACCAGGTGCCTTTCATCGCACTGGCCAGAGAAGCTCTAACCTTTACACACTGGATGAGCACACACAGTGACATTGAAATCACATGAAGCAGCTCCACTGTCCTCCAACTGACCCCACTAGTGCTCCAGCCTGTGTGTATATGAGCTGCACAGACACCCAGCGGCTCATTCGATGGAGGGAAAGGAGCCAAGTTATCCTCACTGACCCTTGTCTCTTACACAAAATGTATGAAAATATAAACAGCGCTCTTTGCTACATTCACATCAGGGATGTACAGATAGATACAGGCTTTCACTGCCAAAATCACTGCAAAAAAAAGATTTAGGTTCTTTTTACATAGCTACAATATAAAAAAAATGAACAAATTAAATCTGGTTTCTATTATGTTCTTACAAGCAAATCATTCAAACTGTGTTGATGTCTAGTGAAAAACCATGTGTCCACATGACCCCAAAATATCTGCTTTGTGGCAATTCCAAGAACAATGCAGCACTTAATTGTTTTAATAGTGTTTATCAAATGAAAATGATTGTATATTATTCATTACTATTCCACATTTGAACCCCTAATCATGTGTACCAGTGTCAGTGCCTTATTAGGAGTGCCCACGATCCAAGTGTAGAAACCAGTTTAGCAAGCAATAAGATATTATCATTACTACTTAATCTGATTAGGAATCAAAAGATTATGATTACTTTGATTAATTTAATATACACCAATCAGCCACTAGCCACACTACTGACAAGGGAGCATCAAAACAAATCGTTTTTGAAGTTGATGCGTTAGAAGCAAGGAAAATGGTCAAAGAAGGACAACTGGTGACAGGGACCATCCACTTCTGGAAGTGCCTATGATTGACACAAGAGTGACAGAACCGAACCACAGAATCAGGTTTTGTTTTGTGCCATGTTGGCAGCGTGGTGGGTGGCACGGTGGTGTAGTGGTTTGCACTTCACAGCAAGAAGGACCTGGGTTGATACTACTGGTCAACCAGGTGCCTTTCTGTGTGGCGTTTGCATGTTCTCCCAGTGTCTGCGTGGGTTCTCTCCAGGTTCTCCATCTTTCTCCCACAGCTCAGAGAAATGCAGTTAGGTTGACTGATGGGTTACCCTGCTTTTCTAGTGACACATGGGATAGGCTCCAGCAGTCCAGTGACCCTTGCGAGGAGGAGGAAGCGCTTAGGATAATAGATGGATGGATGGTGGCTGGGTGCTGTCATTTACCTGGGCTGAGATGGCACCAAAATCCACTATGTGAACAAAGGAAGCCAGTAAAGGTAGTGTTTTCTGCTGAACAACTTTGTGTCCTGGTATTCATGTGGATGTTAATGGCAGCAAACCTTATTTAGCAGGATGATGGCCACTGCAACAGATTGTTCAGAAATTGTTTGAGCTGTAAGAAGGCTGAAGGTGTCCCCCACTCCACCAAATTCCCAGTCCGATAAAGCATTTGTGAGATATACTGGAAAACAAATCCAGTCTGTGGAGGTCCCACCTCACAACTTACAGCACAGAACGGATATGCTGCTGACATTGTCGTGACAGAAACTATACGACACTTTCAGAATACTTGTAGGGACCACCCCTCACAACGTGTCAGAAGTGTTTTGGTGGAACAAGGGGATCCTACACAATACTAGGCAAATGATTTTAATGTTGTGGCTGATTTGTGTATATTTTTATGTGTACTGCAGACCTTTTCACCAGGACATTCTATGAACACTAGAGGAGAGGAGTAGTTCTCTGTGAACTGATGCCAATTCACAAGCCGCAGCTGATTAGTCTGAAAGTTCAGGGGGAAAAAGAGGCCAATGTTATAAACCAGTCTACTCAAAAGCCAATCTAAAAACGAGTGAGCACCCAAACCCACAGAGGAAGTATGGTCACAGCATGCCTGAGGGAATCCCCATGTGAGAAGAACCCAGACCATGCACCCTCCACAAAAAAGCATTTGTTCTCAGTTACCAAGCCAATTGTTTGTTCCATAAAATGAGCATTCAAAACCTGCCCCTCTAAAACCAGAGCAGGACACACATACAGTATGTTACACGTGGCTACAAACAGACACACTCCACCCTCTGCTGCGGAAATCAGAACCTTATCACAAGATCATTACGCTGGAAACCTCTTTGCATCACACTCTTCAAAATGACCGTCATAAGACTAAGAACTGATCCCAACGGGGCAAGATTTAATCTCCAATGCAAACATGTCCACGTTCGTTCCAAACAACCAAAGATGTATAACTGTTGTTTTCTTTTGGCTGCAGTTTGTCACTGTCACACACACAGCATGAGAAGGTGTGCGAGTTGCCAGATGGTTTTAGTTTAAAAAAAAAAAAAGAAACAAGACACCCTCAGACGAGCACAGCCTGCACTGACATCACTGTGGAAGTTTCAAGATTGATGGCAGGCTTTTGACTGACATGAAAATGACTTTACACACAAACAAACGCATCAGTGCTGTATCAGCAGGATCCTAAATGCTGTTCATCTCAAGCCACTGCGCCTAATCCCTCCTCATTACTGCAGTCTGTCCCAAGCCACTGTCAGCCATCAGGCCTGCTACTCATTCAAAAGGAGAAAAAATAAACCACTAGACATCTTATCAATGCACATTATGTGTGAACTGCCTTCTTCCACACAATGAAATGCCAACACGAAAAAAGAGGCACACAGTGCTGCAAGGCGAAGACAGGGAAGCCATGCTGCAGCTGTCCAACTGGCACTGCTCCTCATGGGCCAGCACACAAAAGGAAAAAATGTGTCTCTGTACGAAGACACTGTCATATTCTTCTCTAATGCGATTTGCAAAGCCCCAACCTAACCTGTCTTTCAACATTACGCATTGTTTAGGACAAACCAGAGCTTAATGGTGGCTATAACGAGAGAAAGACGCGCGCAGGCAATGAAAACTAAAGAAACAAATGAAAGAGAGAGAAGAATGTGAGGAGAGGACAAGAAAGGACATCAGCTATTTAGCGGCAGTGGAAACGTTTATCTTTTCCATTGAGCACAGGGGAGAGCGGACTTAACAGGTTAGCCAGTTATGTGCTAGCTAAAATGACCGCCTCCGGTCCTCAGACAGCTCTACTCACCACAAGGTCCACGGTGCTCCTCACAGCCTCAGACACGCTCTGCCTGACTTCCGCAGCCGTCCCGAGTTTGCTTAATCTCTTCGTGAATTTTCGCACCTCCGACATAGTGCTCCTCCGCTTAAAATCCGCTTCCTATGCCTCGGAATGAATGTGAACATGCCGCGGTACCGGACGCAGCGGCGGCTCTGTGGGGTGACAGCCAGATGTGGGTCGCGTTGGAGGTGAACCAGCCAGCGGTTTAGCGTCGCGAGGCGGGGCTCGTGCTGCTGATGAGAGGAGAACAGAGAGGGCGTGACAAAGCGAGATGCTTCACTCGGAGCTACTTCCGCTTCTCCTCCATAGGGCGGACTTGTCCAAAATCGTCAGTGTAGACATGTATACTTTTTACCCAATACTACAGTATATAACTCAAGACACATTTTTCGCAAATACATGAATACATTATGAATTAATAGACACTTTCTGTTTATCTTTCTGCGTCGATAAATGTGCTTTTTGCGCAGTCGTCTCACAGTAATGATACAATATGTTGCTTAGAAGCTAAATGCCGCGTTTCGGGATGGGCTTTTTAGATTATAATTTCTATGAACGATGATGTCTATTAATGTGCCAACAAGTGTTGGGTCATGTCAGTATGGAAGAACATGAAGCTGGCACAACACTAAACATCTGTTATTATAAGACACAGGCATGATTCTGTTCCAGGTTTCAATTGATTGAATTGAAGTCTGAATTATGTATATATTGTTATATATTATTCCTACAGTAAAATCACAGAAAACCAAATCGATATGTGCAGTTGAAGTGGGAAGTAAGTTTATAACAAAATGACGACACGGAAGAACAAGGATGTTAGTTAAAATTAGAGCGTAGCGCCATCTCGTGTACGCTTCTGCAAACTACAGGTAACATCTTTATCTCAGGGTAACAAATCCTGCACAGTGGTAGGTTAAGGTGTGAATGTGATATGTGAATAGACATGGTGGTGTCACTAGCTTACACATGCAGCGCATACTCATACAGTATACCTCAGCTCAGGACGTGTTTAGGACATTGAGATACAAACTAATCTTAAAAATTTGAATCTTTTTTTCTCAAATAAAAAGGTTCTTTTTAAGCTCATCTACATCTACTGCTGCAATGTGACAAGGCTGATAGTTTAGCAGGACAGTGTCTTTAACAGGAATTTTAAAAATATGGCTTTTAAAAAAAACACCCTCAGTTACACAAAGTGTCCAGTGGCACCAGTATGGCATTCACCTTACCTGAAGAGGAGGCTGCTACATGTCTGGACCTGTTGAGTGTATGATATTCACACTACTTTTCAGCAGTAAGAACAGATGTCAGCACAGACAAGCACCATGTATATATGAATACAGGACAATACTTGTATTCAGACTCCTGGTGATAATTCATTAGTATGGTTTAATGTTTCACCAAGTTTCATTGCAATACATAAAATAAGATGGGGCATCATTACAGTTTCAAAAACATATATCTATAAGCACTTTTGTTTGTACGTCAGTATTGAGTATAGTGACTCTTTTCTCTTTAAATTAATATAGGACACAATCAAAACTGAACATGTACCCACACAAAAAAACTGGTCCCATGGTGATGCACTGAAAAGATTTGACTATTGTAAGAAAACTGAATTTCTGAAGTGAATGAAACAGCATTTTAACACATTTACTACATGGCTACTATGGGCCAAAAAGTTCAGTGTCTGTGTCACATGTCCATCAACACACATTATCTTCACTTGTCGTTGTACTTGGTGAACTCCTTCAGGGCCCAGTTCTTCATTTCTATCTCCTGTCGTAATCTGCAGTACTCCTCAGCCAGGGCCTCAAACTCTTTGCCCAAGATCTCAAAGGAGGCCAGTTTTAACTCCAGGGACTGCTTCTCCACCTGGGAGGTCTTTAGCTCAGACTCTAGCTTCTCTCTGAAAATGAGATGGAGAGAAACAGAGAAGATGAAGGTGTTTTTTTTTTTTTTTGCAAAGCATCAGCCACATTGTAGCCTGTGTAGAAACACTTCTGGAGAAATACAAAAATATGACCAACATTAGCAAGAAACATTCTGCTTTTCCCTGCAGAATAAAGTTAAGACCAAAGTATTACAGGGGAGAAATACAAATAATACTGGTATTCCAATTAGTCAGAATAACAAAAATCTACTTGCCTTATCTTTCTGTGAGCAGATATGGACTCAGTTGTGTACGTGTCCAGCTGGATTTCCACCATCTCAGCCCTGTGAAGGGAAAAAAAAAAGAAGGATAAATAGACATGACAACAGAGCTGCATGTGCGCTTAATATTTTTTCTTTTTGACTATTAAATGATAGGGGAACCATATTATTCATACTTTGTATGATTCACTTTAGAATACACTAATATTTTCATATAGCATTCTATACAGACATATTTTATAAATAAAATTAAAATTAAATCACACATCACAGTATTTAGCTGATTGACACAACCCAACTTATAAATTCTTGATAGACTGAAAACATTGTGGTGTAAAATGCTAGTACATGCAATGAAATTCTAAATACGGGATGTTAGCATCAAAATGAATGCAGTATCAATGCATGCCAGTAACAGTATATCAATCCATTGACACATTTGTTAATAGTAAATGAAAAACATGATTAAAAAAATGTCTACAATATTAAGTGTGTTTAGTGTACTGTAGGCTTACTTTATCTTCTGTAAGACTAATTCACATTTGCCTTCAAAGTAGTCCAGCTTCTTCCTGTCCAGATCTGTCTGGATCTTCAGCCTGTGGTCCAAGATGAGAGACTGGAGGAGCTGAATACACTTAATTAGCTCCTGGTCGAGGGAAAGAAAAGAAAAATAAATAAAATCCTGTCGTGACAAACTAAAAAAAACTTGCACATGAAGATACATAAGCATTTAAGTTTGGAGATAGTTCCCAGTGATTGTATTTTTTCACAGAATGACCATCATGATAAACAGTATATGTGTCAATATGTAAAAGACACAGATAGAGTATAATATATTAGATAGCATTTTTTGATCCCACTTGTGCGAGCCAGCCAGAGTCAGTGTGTGAATGTGTGCACATCGGAGTAAAGATTGGTTTGTGGCTGCTGGATTAACTTCACAACTGAAGCTCAAAGATGAACTGATTCTGACTGTCTGATCTAAACCTGGGTCTAGTTCAAAGGTTGAAGTCATAAGTGTTATCATTTGTGTTTTGTCTTGTTTTTTTACTGTGTGTGTGTGTGCATAAGCGCATCTGAGTGACGATTGGTTTTTAGAAGCAAATGACAAATTGTCAGCTAGTTACACAGGAAAGCTGTCTCAGGTTGTTCCAGAAAATGGCTCTGAGCAAAGATTTAAGCCAGGACAGAAACAAAGATCTGCATGTTTTTTCTGAGGACTAGAGGGACCTGCTATTTAAACACCAAAAGAAGTATAATATGTGTCCTTTGAAGTCCTGTCTACCCATCTAAACTTATCCAAGCAGATGGGTTCCTTTAGTTAAGTTAATTTGTTCCGAAAAGTACTTACAGAGAGGAAGAGTTGAGTCTGTCTTTGCAGAAGAACTGTGTTTTCCCGGCAGGTCTGCTTCAGACTCTCTGTTCTTTTCTTCTCTTTTTTCAGCTGAGCTGATAGATGAGACATTTTAATGCTCTTCAGGCCCTCACTCTCATTTTCTACAGGGAAGATACAAAAAAAAAACAATGAAGCGACGAGAAGTGAACACAGAACACAGATTCAAATACAGATATATCAGTGTTTGGCTAATGTACCCCATTCAGGCTGATAGTACGAGAGAAGGCACAGGCACTTTTTCTTCAGATGTTTCTCCAGCTCTCTGGGCAGACTCTGCTTCATTCTTTGCACATTCTGGTAAAGATGAATACAGAATGGGCACAGAGACAAAAGCAAGAGCATATTTATAGAAATATGACTTTTTGACAATCTAATTTCCCTCTTTTACTAGTGTTGTTGATCAGTTGCTGTGAGATCATACAAAGGAATCCAGAACCAAGAAATTATCCTCAAAACAAGACACTACATGTACATGAATACACTCTGTTTAATGAGTCACCTTCTCTGTAGGCATGAGCTCCATCACCTGCTGGGGGCTCAGGCCCAGAACAGAGGGCTGCTCCTGGCTGTTAGTGCTACTGGCATCCAGCAGTCTGACACACTGAGCCACCAGCAGACACTTTTCCATTGTCTCGTAGAACTATACACAGAAACACACAAAAAGTGACATATACTACCGTTAGACCATGACCATGACCGATATTTCATTTTTCTACACATTAATATAATGTGAGCAGATTGTATAAACAGATTTAGGGGTACTTATGTCAAAATGTTTCAAATGGTTACCATGAGCTGTAATTTGAACCTGTCAATGTGTAAATTAAGTTGCCCAGTGCAGTTTTAATGACTAAAGATACATGTATTTATGATTCACTGCAGGTAAATCATACATATATGAGTTTGTAGACAGTTGGAATAAGTATTGGTAGGATGTACCATGTTCTGGTCAGGGGGCACGGTGGTCTGGTGCTTCCTGACACAGTGCTCCTGGGTCATCTCCTGCAGCCCTCTATAGAGGCTCTCAGAGCGAAGCCAATGACGCCGTTGGCTCTGCAGCTTCTGCTCAGTCTGGGAAAAAAACAATCACTGCTCCATAAAACTTTACAAACTCACTCGTTAATTTGTAACATGTAACATGTATGACAACAAAGGTGGTATACAGCATTACTGGGGGGTTTGTCTCTGTGAGAGTGCAGTGCCTGATGATACCTTGTCTAGCTCTGCTTTCAGAGGGACAGTAAGCCCAGTTTGGTCCACATGCTGGGCCAGAGTAGCCAGGAGTTTACAGAACTGAGGGTTCTGGGTCAGATCCTCCTCGGTCATGTCACACAGAGGGAAGGAGGCGAGAACTGTGTAAAATAAATACAACAGGTCACCAGTGGCCAAACAAAATCACTGTCAAGACATTCACAACAGCACAAACTTTAACTAAATGCTGCACCTGTTCACATCCACCGAACACGCACACATTTTTCACACTTAATAAATGATTAAAAACGTCTTATTAGTTAGAACTACTGGTTTCAAGATATGACACACAACATTCAGTCCTGACTTTATATCAAATTACTAAACTAAGTTTCAAGACATCATACGTGTATTTTATTAGCTAGAGTAGCTAACGTTAACAATGTAACGTAGCAGCGTTAAACATGTTTTCTTACCCTGTTGATGCAAATTGTCACCCTTCCCAAGCGACGATATATGTGTAGACTCGGGGCCACCGGACATTTTCAGTACACTTGTGTTCTTTACAAACCTAACCACGTAACAATTTAAAGACTTCTGAAAACTTTTCTTGCCAACATAAGCGACAAAAACAAGCCATGAAAATCAAATATGCACTTCCTGAATCAAGTTGCGCGCGTCTGCAAGAAGCATTTCTATTGGCTAAACTGACCCGTGTGATCAATAGCGTAAGAAGTTGACTGCGCGTCACTCACGGGAGCGCGCAGAGTTCGGCTATGGGATGTTTTGAGAGTTGCTGCCAAACTGTTGAACTGCTGCTTTTGATTCTTTGTCTTACAACTTTGTATAATGCAATATGACACCATGATAGGAAACATATTAAAATAGCGTCACAGTATAATAGTGTTGTGCTGAAAAGAATTTCTTGCTTGTACTTTTGGTACTTTATTTAAAAATGTGTTCATATGTCAAGAGAGCTGGGCTTCAGTAGTAGGAAAATAAATGGCTACAGTACCAAAAGGTTAATTAATATTGAAAGGAAATTGAGTTCATGTGACTGGTTTTACCCAACATTTCTTTTAGCATGCAGACTTTGTTAGCTTATGTGACGAACACAAAGAGGTAAAGGTGTGTGCACTTGATCACATTATATGACATAAGACAACAAAACATAGACTGGATGTTCATCACCTTTAGGCCCGAATCACAAGAAGATACTTCTTACCCAGTCACATAGAGTAAGAACTGTAAGTGATACCTGACTAAAGAAAACTGCTTTTCGTTGCATGGAAGTATAACACGTTTCTAGGATGTGATTCTGGACTATGGCAGCCTGATTCATACTTAAAGCCAGGAGAGGTCTGGTGAACATTTAACCTTCTCCACATGTCTGTGAAGAGATGGCTGGGAGGGATGGCTGGCACATGGGGTAAAATAAATCACTGTATTAATGTTTAATGCTTAGTATGTTACTATAAACTATTCTGTATGGGCAGTAGGACAAATCCACAGTGGTATGGGAGTAGTCTTAGATGATGACCCAGCATCAGGTGATTATGAATCATTACTTCAGGAAGCAAGAAATTGGAGTGTGTGCCTTATTTATTCAGCTGGCAAATATAAAATTGTGACTATTAATTAGGATTCT
Source organism: Helostoma temminkii (assembly GCA_900302695.1). Classification (NCBI taxonomy): domain Eukaryota; kingdom Metazoa; phylum Chordata; class Actinopteri; order Anabantiformes; family Helostomatidae; genus Helostoma; species Helostoma temminkii. The sequence continues at coordinate 88,816 of OMLM01003654.1, forward strand.
ACAGAGTAATGATCATTGTCTAATACTGATGACATTAGTTAAGTCATATGAATTCATCATATAATGTTGGACATATAATGTTAATATTCAAGTTCACAAATTGCAGCAATTCATTCAACGTGCATCAACAATGTGTTAAAACTGCTGGAAAGTATTAAATAAGGTATAAACACATAATTAACAGTGATTGGTCCTAGTAACTCAGACAGCAGCTTCATGGCAGACTGAATAAAGGATCTTGTGATCAATGAGAATAAGAAAATGTTAAGAAAAAAAGAAACATGCTCCTCTAGTCCTATCCTTCACCTTTGTTTCCCATTAAACCTCGGAGAGCATACCAGGGATGATGTTTCCTTCCATCATCGGAATAACTATTACCATGACTTGATTCTTTAAGTCTTTGTTCCACAGTTGGAAGTATTCCTGTACCTTTCCCCTATAGCCTCTGGTCTAGCATGTGTGCTTCTCACAGCTGTCTCCATGCACTGGTGCGTGCCCATATCTGGTCTTCTTGGTGCTGCACTCCTGGTGGTTTGTAACTAAAGGTGCCCTACCCTTAACCACAAAATGTTACATGTCTTTACTTTTTTACTGTAGGAGAAAAGTCACAGTTTTGTGTGTTTACGGAAAATAACGAAACAACTCTAACCCTCTGTGTTTTCTTTAACTTTTCCAGGCTGGCTATGGTTGTTTCCAGCATGTGACATAATTTTTGCTCAGTACATGAAACGTGTGTAGTAAGAAAGCTATAGTGCTGTTTACACAATGGCTGGTCGTCCTCACTCATCAATGAGTGGGCAAAATTAGATATGAGAGCCAGTCAATTTGACCAGCATTTAACTGACATGCGATATGGCCAATGACTTCTGCATGGATGAGACTCGCTGCATTTTATTCGGTCATGCTTTTGGACCAACCTTTTTTTGCTAAACCAATGAATGAAAGGCAGCGTTGATTGCCGAGATGCTGGACGAATCATAAGCGTGTTTTTCCTAATAGGCGGGTCTTTGTCGTGGAGGGGTGGGGTGTTCGAGGTCATTCAGCCCCTCTCCGTGATTCACTCTATCGGCGTGTGTTTAAGGGGACGGGTAGTTGAAGTAAGGAGACGCCGGGCGTTTATGCATCACAAGCGCTATTTGGCAGAGAAACGCCGCTGAAAATTGCACCGTAGGCTGAAGAAACGACGCCCGGCGACGACTTCTGTGAAATTAATCAACACAACGACTGCGCCACACGCACAACCAACAAAAACGCAGCCAAGCTATCAAGTGCTAGCCCACTAGCATCCCTGAAAACTGACGGGATCAAGGTGTTGATAGCTAGCCTCCCAGCTAATTATCCGTCAGCTAGCATCCTCCCGTCGTAGCATCTTTAGCTTGTCGTTTCTCCTCGCGCACGTCGAGACTTGACCGTTGCGTGTAGCGGTGCCTTTCAGCTCGCGAGCACCACATCCCACATTCAGTCAAAACAGACAACGGAGCCTCTAACTGTCTGCTGCTGGAGACAGCGTCTGCGTTGCTTTGGTTGACACCATCACACCCATCTCCCCAACCCCTTCACCTCTACCCCTCTCCCTCCACCCGAAACACTGGAAATCCACAAGCGGCCGGAGAGCGGCGAAGGGCCGGCGAAGCTGGGGGTGGTAACGTTACCGGACTCGCAGGGAGTCGTAGCGGCTACAGAGAAGCACAGCCGTGGGGATCTACCGACAGCTATGGACGGACTGGCCGTGGAAGTTCGCGGCTCGAATGGGGCCTTCTACAAGGTAATCTGGCAACAGTCGCAGTTTGAGTCAAAAGTTTTGTTTCATGAAAGAACTGTTAGCGTTAGGTTTCATTCTTCGGAGCCAAGCCCTTGCTAACCATCACTGGGCTAATGTTAGCTTAGGACCAGTCCTGCCCATCAGGGGAGATATTACGTTCCACTAGGGTTGGCCATTGTGGGGTGGGTAGCTAGCCCCAGCTAGCAGTTAAGCTAGTACACTTGTCATCACCATGCAGGGCCTGTATTTTGTTCGTTTTTAGCAAATGTCAACATGATTACATGCTATTGACAACAGATTGCCATAATTTTGAAGTGGCACGCAGCAACGCTGTCTTGCAACGGGATGCAAACATTTATAACAGAAGCGGGGTGCTAATCAGACAGCTGTTGTGTAGTTCCTGCGCACAAGTATGATGAGATGCTACATCAAAGCTCACATACTTCATATTTGTTTTGTAGCCCAACCCACGTCCTAGCTACCTAGTCTTGTGTTTATTGCTCTGACAAATGAGAACTGAAGTGTTGAGTTTCTGTTTCAATTCTGTCTAAATTTCAGATGAAAGTAACACTTTAACATCCAAGCACATGACTTGAAGTCTTTGTTGTTGCTGTGTCACAGCATGTTTTACATAAAAGATGGCTACTCGGTGACTTCAGGTTGCACTTATTCTTTAAAAAATATCAACGCTTAGTGTTTATTGTGGGCTATGTTATAATATTGGATATGAAAAGTCCCAACTCGAGTTTACTCCTCATAGGTTAACTCATTAATTTTTCAATGTGCTGCTTCTCTCTGTCTGCAAGGTTCAGCTGGTTGGCCGACCACATGGCGGTTTAGAGATGAGCCTATATTTACTCTCCTCATGCTGTTTCACCTGTCGTTCTGTTTTACAGGGTGACAGTTCAGCTCTGGCATGAATGAACACTTTCCACTCACCTCTATTTGTCAGATATCTTGCAGCCCCCATATTGTGGACGAAATGGACATTTAACGGTGTATGTGACATTTTAAATGTCACATTCCAAGCAGATATGTTGTCCTTGATAGGAGAGAGTGCGGCAAAAGCTTTGCAACTTTTTGCCAGTTGTGATTGACGTGAGTGACACGCAGGTTAAAAGGATTTTGCTTTTTGAATGCACTTCATTCGACCTAGTGTCAGATTATCACTAAGTTCTTCTTTTTATCTATGAAATGTAATCATCAGGAAGCAAACAGTTTTTATACTCTTATTTGTTGATGACTTAGTTGTTTTGACATTTGTTTCTTTTTCAGCTGGTGGTATTATACTGTTTTACACTTTTATTTACGTTTGTGAATAAACAGAAGGATACGCCAGAACACATTGTGTGGAGATGTATCCTTCTAATCCATTTTTGTGAGGGGAAATCTGGCTGCTCTTCACATGGACTGAAATGAACCACAAGGACCTGTGGCTTGACTATAAAGCAGTGTCGTCACAAAGTTGCCTGTGATCCCATCTCTGTTCTCACCTTTCTACCGATTATGTCATGCTCAAAAGAGGGCTTGCCTACCCTTTGACCCGGTAGTTCTTGGTTTAAGTAATACTCAGTCTGACATACCATGCACATGCAGCTGCCTCCTAATGTGATCTCAGGAAATTGGTGGTTGAGTGCATTGAGGGAGACCTATTGTTATTGAGACTCCTTTTGTGAAGTTAGTTAACTCTTTTGGTGCTGGAACTCCACAGTGAGTAACGGGTCGCATTGAATAGCCATGTTTTGAGCTTTAACCAGGACCTCCTGAGAACAGTGGCAGCGGACAGTTTTAATGATGTAAAAACCTCAATGCTTCTATACACATGTTACTTCTGAAACCCAAGCCAGTTCTTCTAGTGCATAGGCAGCACCTTCTCAGCAGGTGAATCTACACCCCCGGGCATGCTAGCAAGTGAACATACCGCCTGGCCTCTCAGTCCCATATATGGTAGTGTCACACTGAGAGACATGCCACACCCACCACTTTCTTCCCATCTTGTCATTGCTCAGCGCAAGGGGTGTTGGTAAAAGTTTATGGCATGCCATGGTAGATTTATGGATGCTTGTGATGGACACATAACACTTGAATGATCACTCGCGTAGTAGTTGTCACTCAACTATCTGTCCTATAAGCTAGGCAGAGTAAGTGTATCCCTTCCCCATACACGTGCCTTCATGAACATGTCTCGTGTAAAACTGTCGTCTTCCAACTTACACATGAAGAGAGTTCACTCGTTTTAATACTGTTTGTGTTTGAGGGGTTGTGTGTGAGAGAGAGAGAGAGAAAGAGAGAGATTTCCAGGCTGTCTGTGTTGTCAGGAGGAGTCAGTGTTCCTCGTCACTTTATCCAGCACAGAATTCACAGCCAGAGAATTGTGTCAGCGATGTGATGCCTTGGCTTCCAAAAAGCCCTGGATGCTCTTTTTCAACAGTAGTCACAGTATTGGTCCTAGCACGGCTTACAAGCCAGCTGTCTGTGTTGTTTACATGAAAAATCAAATGCTCACAGCCCCACCCTTCATCACTCTCTCTGTCTCATATACATGTATTTATGGCAATAAAACCCTTTCTCCTTGCTTGTCTTTTAGGGTTTCATCAAAGATGTCCACGAAGACTCACTCACAATCGTATTTGAAAACAAGTAAGTTTACACTTTCTGTTCACTGGCCCTGTACACTTGTTCTATGATAAATATCCTCTATATGGGGAAATTAAGCTTGAGCTGTAGTAACTGAGAGTTATGATAACCGAGTGAGGCTGGTACTTTTCCCAGGCACTGAAAATTGTCCTTTTGAGCACCTGTGCCTGGCACGCAGCTGTTCATATACATCTCTAACAGTTTTTCCCCTTACTGATCCTGTCATCCTGATTAGCATGCTTTGCTTTACTCTTAGCCCCACCTACTGTCCCTTTCCACCCCCAACCCCCCCCCGGTCCCTCTTTATCTACTTGGCTCAGAGTGGCATTCATGATGCCCCTAAAATAGTGACCCAAAGTATGCAGAGAGGGAGGGGTAGCAGCATGGTGGCCTGTGTCAATTGCGGGATGGTTCCTCCTTCTCCTTTTACTTTCAACCAGCACATGGAGGTGTTGGAGTAGCTTGTTGTATAAGAAGCAAATGAATGAGTTCAGCTTGTGCTTGAGGGATCAGTTGTGCATGTAGAAATGAGTCAGTTTTCGTTTTATGTGTTAGTAGTAATAATGTCAAGTTTCACATTTGAACGTCATGTACTGAACTTCACAGCTGAGCTGTTTTTTTTTCCCTAACATAAATGTACATGGTCACTCAGTGTCCAGACACAGTTTATTTAACTTGCTCATTAAACCAAATGATCCATTTAAATTTATATTTTCATTATGTCAATTTGCCACATGCCAGTAATTGGTTGAAACATCCACTCCCAGTGTGACACAACGATAAAAGCTCACATCTGACTTGCTGGATTTGTTACTAGAGTGAATTTTGTAAAATTTAATTTTTGATAAACTGACAGATGTCTGTATTTTGTCAGCTGGCAGCCAGAGAGACAGTTGCCCTTCAGCGACGTGCGGTTGCCTCCTCCAGCCGACTACCACAAGGAAATTGGTGAAGGAGAGGAAGTGGAGGTGATTATACACACAAATATATATAACTTGCATTTAGATTTAATGGAAATGTATCTATATAGCAAGTTGACATATTTTACATTGTTTCACGCAGTACTAGCTACTTATTTACTATGTATCCTGTCTACCATTCTTCACATGCCATAGGTCTGCCATTTGCTTGCTGAATATGAATCTGAAGCCATGTTCACTGTTGTTGCTTCTTACTTGTCACTGCTGATTTGAAGCACAATCAATGGGATCAGTAGTCTCAGTTTTTCTTCTCCGGCTCAGCTGTCATTGCTTGTGTTTATCCTTGCAGGTTTACTCCAGGGCCAACGAACAGGAGCCATGTGGCTGGTGGCTGGCACGGGTCAGAATGATGAAGGGAGAGGTGAGCAGTTGTTAGAAACCAGCAGCTTCACAATTGATATTAAAAATGAGCAAACAGTGTAAATGCATTTAAAGATTAAAGAAAGAATATCCTCTTCTCTTAGCAGATGTGTTTTGCTTACGTTTTTTAACTTTACCTTTGTGTGTCTACACGCAACAGGAAATAACATTGAACATGTTGCTGTGTTATGTTTAAACCACAGATTTAGTTTTTTAATCCAGCATATTTAGCTCAATTTTCAGAGCACCCTGGCTGCTGTGGAAACGCCAGTGCGCTGACTTAAATTTTCTGGAGCTGTGCAGTTAAAAAATCTGTACTATTATTGAGAAGATGATGCGTTGTCAGTCAGATTCAGCTAGGCTAAATTCCTCTATGTTTTTAATAATTAGTAATAGAGATTAAGTAATTAGTTTCCCTTTTCCTCAGTGTTCTGTTGTATTGTCAGTAACCGCCGATTGAGCCCTGAGTACTGCTCCATGTAGAGTGAATACATGTAGTAAGATAAGTACTGCTGGGTAATGATCTCAAAGAGTCCCTGTGTCCTGATGTGGTCTGACAGTGTACCTTCAAATTACATTTCCCACAGACCCCATGCTACTCCTTCACACTGACTTGCTGTGTCAAAGTGGATTTGTACCAGACTCGGTCTAACAGGCACAGCGGGCTTATTTTGAGTTTATATTTCAAATTTTTAGATAATATGATGCACGCTGGCTCTTTGACACTCGCTGAAGGTTGACCAGTGGGTCAGTGGGATATGGAGAGGGGATAGATTTGCAGTGCTACAGTGCCAAGGGACTTGCTGTTGGCATAGTGCTGTTATTTGGAGCAGTCTGATAAGAGCCTGCAGGAATGTCTAGCACTGACTGATGGCTTTAATTCTCTCCTTTGAGCATGGAGTGTGCAGTGTTCACTGATTCAACCTTTTTGGTTGTCTACATTTATCCTCTCCCCTAACACCTTTGTTTTTAAACAGGGAACAGACTGTAGCCTCATTACATCAGTGAGTGCTCTAGAATAAATGTGTTAGGCCTAGGAAACTTAATTTATTTTTAACACAAGAGATGACAACGGTGACTTCACTGATTCAGAATTTATGTATGAATTGAATACAGCAGTACAGTTGTAATCTGAGTTGTCAGCCTTTCTAGTGTGTGATATACTAAATAACTTTTATGCTGTTTTCAGTTCTATGTGATTGAATACGCAGCATGCGACGCCACATACAACGAGATTGTCACATCAGAGCGCATCAGGCCTGTCAACCCCAACAGCCCTTCCTCTCGGAACTCCTTCCACAAGGTCCCCATCCCTGTCCCAGAAGACCTGAGGGAAATGTGAGTGTTTTTCCATACTGTAGAAAAAATCGTCAGCATTTGGTGTTGTTGGATTTATGAATGGATGTTTTTTCTTTCTCGGCGTGTTGTGCCTGTTGGAAAGTTCTCACAAATTGTCTCAGTGAGCAGTGTTGTTATAATGGCCCACTGCCGCTAAAAGAATAACAAGGCTGACTCTCCCGTGGATTGTTTTCTTATTGACAGCTGCGCAAATGACAACATTCACAAAGACTTCAGGAAAGCTATCGGAGCCAACTGCATCTTCTACAGTGCCCAAACACACGAACTCATTGTGCTGGTTAGTCCTCAGTCTCATTTAATGAAAATTAATGGTCTTGACAGAGATTCACATATGAGAATCAAGCTGTAGTGATTTTTGACTTTAAATGTGAAAGGCTTGAATGAATTGGGATTTCTGTCTGTAGATTTGAATTCAGATTATACTACATCTTACTTCCCTTTGTCTTTCCTTTAAAAATGGTGACCAAAATCCTAAGCAACATTTTAAGCCTCTTTGTCAGAGACTCCTCTAAATCTTGCTCATATCTACATGCACTGACTGAACGGTTAATAAAATTAGTGTTTTCAAAGTTGTTTCTAAATCCCCTTTTTGTTATCTTTGCAGTCTACAAATGAAACAACAGTAAAGCGTGCAACTCTTCTGAGTGACATGCATTTCCGCAGCATCCGTACTAAGCTTATGCTAATGTCTCGAAACGAAGAAGCCACCAAACATTTGGAGGTAAACATACCATCGTGACACACACACACGCATACACCCTGTCAAATCTACGTTGTTTGCCAGTCTGTGGTGTGTGGTGTGTCAGATTTATATCAAACCTTACGTTTCTCCCTCCCAGACAAGTAAGCAGTTAGCGTCAGCGTACCAGGAGGAAGTGAGGGTCAGGGAGGACCTGATGGGCCTTGCCATCGGCTCCCATGGTGCCAACATCCAGCAGGCAAGGAAAGTGCCCGGTGTCACAGCCATTGAGCTGGAGGAGGAAAGCTGCACATTCAGGATTTATGGAGAGGTGCGCTGGTTAACAAGCTTGTGTCTTGTTGTGTACATACATCTGTTTGTGTATATATCTATATATGAATAGATATGCTGTAATGTAATGTGGTGTAATATTGTGTTACAGACCCCAGAAGCAGTAAAGCAGGCCAGAGAGTATCTTGAGTTCAAAGAAGACTACTTCCAGGTACCCAGGAACCTTGTAGGTGAGTAATAGATAAATAATAACAACACAACGGAGCTTTTTTGTGGGTGACAGCATCCCACTTCATCACCATAGCATATTGCTACCACTGCACACACAGCACATACTACTATTATATTATTTTACCATTAATCTTCATTTTCCCTTTCCCTACTCCACAGGCAAAGTCATCGGCAAAAACGGCAAAGTTATCCAGGAGATTGTGGACAAGTCAGGTGTGGTCCGCGTCAGGATTGAGGGAGACAACGACAAAAAGCTTCCCCGGGAGGAGGTAGGCAGGCAGGGGGCTGGCAGGGACGACACTGCCAGCAGCAAAGAGGTGAATGGACCGTTCGGCTGATCTCCCAGTCCCCACCCCACAACTCCACCACCCCACTCACTGTTAGCCGACAACCAAAGCTACTCAATTGCGGCAGAGCGTAGACCTTGCTTGTGCTGTCTGCTTTGACACTGTTTCTTTCTGCTTTTTGTCTCTTGTTTTGTCACTAGTATTTTGTTTTTGTTGCTTTCAGTAGATACAGCCCACTGCATATGTCAGTTACGTTGAACATGTGTGAGCAGTTAGCTGTGCATTGTCTGTGAAGGGTCGATAAACTGTGTTTTGGTTCAGTCTGCTATTGTGTATATGTGATTTTTAAGCACATTCCATAAAGAGTCTGTAATTCACTAATTTAAATGTTCTTTTTGAGAAACGTCCAGTTTCCACATTAGTCATGATTATGTCCCAGAGAATGGCAGACAGGATTTAAAGTGATGAATATCTGTTTTTACTCACAAAGGCACTCATCTCTTCATTTCCTCCTCTGTGTTGCTTTCCAGGGCATGGTTCCCTTTGTCTTTGTGGGAACTAAAGAGAACATCAGCAATGCTCAGGCTCTTTTGGAATACCATGTATCCTATCTCCAGGTAAGTGGATCCTCCATGTTCAACAGTAGATGGCAGCACTAGAATTTTTTTATTTGTTACTTGGAAAACTCCAGATACACTACATCTAATAGTCACAGCATAACTTCCTTCTGTGCATTGCGACCATTCTTACTGTGATTGTGAATCTTGCGCAGAAAACCTGGACACGTGGTAGAGAAAGCGTTTCTTAGAAGCCTGTTTCTGTATGTAACAGGGCAGGGACATGGACATGTGAGCACATATGGCTAGGGTCGTTTCACACTGGTCACCTGTCTCCCTCCACATGAGGAAAGCTGCTGAGAGCGCCTCATTTTGCCCTTACCTCATGTGCTTTTATAAATAGCTCCTCACTCTGGGGTGGGGAGAAGGGTATACTGGAGTTTAGATTACCAGCTATCTGGACCCTTAGCCTCCAAAAATAACACCAGACACCCCTCTCTCCCACCATGCCTTACTTCCTTCACACCTCCCTCGAGGTTCAGCTGTCGTTGGTGGAGGCAGCTGTCACACTGTGAAGACCCCCTCCTCCAAATCAGCTACCACTGAACCACCATATAAACTGCTTTAAGTGCACTGGTGTCATTAGAAGTAAACCCCCCCCCAGTCAGCTGTAAAGATGGTTCATGTGGCTCATCTGAAAAAATGAGTAATTGTGGCACTCCCAAGAGATTTTTGGTTTTGATTATAAGATGTCTTATGTTTCAACAGATTCGATCATCTCATACACTGTGCTGCGGTTGTGTGGTGGTACATGGGATCACAGGCAAAATGATATTATCTTAGTTGGAGAATTGCTGTAATGACTGTTGTATGTGTAATGGTCTCTCATCGTTACCACTTTCTGTTGTAAACAACTGCTTTATCCAGCAACTCCATATCCATTAGGGGACCTGAGACATATCTATATCTGGTTTGTCTAACCCATCTTGCCATTAAAGGGGCTAAGAACATTTGAGCCAGCAAAGCAAACTCATTGTCTTCTTATAAAACATGATTCAGTGTTAGTTTTGTGTGTCCATTAAAAAGTGAGAAATCAGTTTCCATCTACATTTGTCATTCAAGGCAGTTCTAGAAAAAAATTAAGCTGGATTGTTAAGAACATGAATCAGTTGTATGTGTTTATATTAATTGTTACTACTGTGAACTGACACTTAAGTCCAATCAGACAGCTGATCTGTCAGAAATTGGCAGCGTGTATTGTCAGTATGGTCTTGCTGTGGAGTTTTGGCCACAGCCCCTTTGGTTGAAACTTAACACATTACTGCCACTTAGTGGTGGAGTGATAGGCTTAATAACAATCCCGAAAAAGCCCAGGCCCACAGCAGATGTGAGTTTGAAGACCATGGGTCAGTGCCAGCTCAATACAGCAGAATTTGTGTGTGCTGTTTTTATAGTCCCTATAAATGTGTCTCAGTGAGACAATGCGCAGCCTACCAAATTAAAGGCCAGAAACAAAATCAGAATAAAAACATTGTAATACTGTAGTTAGGCCATATGTTCTCCCCGTGTTTGCGTGGTTTCTCTCCTGGCACTCCGTCTTCCTCCCACAGTCCAAAAACATGCAGTCAGGTTAACTGGTGACTCTAAATTCCCTGTAGGTGTGAATGGTTGTTTGTCTATATGTGGCCGTGCGATAGACTGGCGACCTGTCCAGGGTGTACTCCGCCTCTCGCCCGTATGCTGGCTGGGATAGGCTCCAGCACACCCGTGACCCCTGCGGGGACTAAGCGGTATAGAAGATGAATGAATGAATGAATTATTTTGTTGGTAGTTGCATCATCACACCTATGATCAGTATGTAGTGGTAGCACAGCACATGTAAAAGTCAGGTCATGCTGTCATGGTCAGATTTCATGTTGTTACTAAAACAACATTTAAGATGGTAATGACT
>OMLM01003656.1:10794-22496 GCA_900302695.1 Helostoma temminkii
ATGTGGACTAGCAAACTAAATTACCAGCATGTTAGAATAACATTTTTAAGTTTCTTTCTTTTTTTCAATTACAGATAACAGCTAGCTGGGAAAAAACTAAGTAGACATCAGTTAAACTCTATCTACAGTATAGCTGTAGCTATCAAGTTAGCTAGCTGTCACTTGAGATAGCATTTTAGTTTTAGCATTTTAGTTAGCTGACTTTCTGTTGCAGGGAGCTAATAACTTTGATAGCAAGCTTATTACAAAATGCAGTAACTTTACAGCCAGAGTGCAGCTATTGTAGGTTGATTTGGTTAGCTTTGTTATGTAGTTTCAGCAATTTTTTAGGGTATTTCTATTAACATTTCTGTGGCATAATGACATTTTATATGGTAGATCCAATGCAAAACATAAGTTGTGTTTGTCTGTTATAGAGCAGTGCAGTTAACTTTCTACATGTTACGATTGCTCTCCTCTTTCTACCCTCAGATCACATGTTTTTGCGTTTTGCCCCCTCACTGGTGGCCGCTTCGTGTGTGGCTGCCTCCCGCCTCATTCTCCACCTGTCCCCCACATGGCCACCTCGACTGCAGCGCCTTACGGGCTACACATGGGAGAATCTAGTTCCATGTGCTGAAAAACTACTCATGTGTGTATCTGTCGCACAGACGATGATGAATCACTTAAATGGAGGAAAATATCTTGACAATAGTGATGCAGATAGATGCTAAAAACTCACACATTACACAACCCTGTATGATCTCACACACAGTACAGGCAGATAGTAGCCTGTACATTTCACACTACATAAAACAATCAACATGTAGCTCTGAATCTAATCAACAGTGAAATTCTTTGTTTCGCAGTGCACATGACAGTGATGTCAAAGAGGCCAACAAGCAGAAGTGTCAGCAGCCCGGTCAGCAGCAGCAGCAGCAGCAACAGGGCCAGACAGTGTACCACAGTTCAGGCCAAACAGCCACTGTGGCCCAGTACCTGCACCGGCCCGGCGTACAGTACCCACAGCAGGCTCCACAGCCAGGCCTGGCCCCTAACCACAGGCCTGCCCCCTACCTCAGCCACTCCACTACAAACCTGCAGGCTTCTAATGGTCCCCAGCATGGCAACACACAGGCCCTTACTGCCTCACTGGATCCAAAGTCCAACATCCCCAGCAGGGCTTACCAAGTCAGCATGCATTACACCTGTGCTGCTCCGTGCTTTGACAGATGATGGGTTTCCAGAATGTAGTCATTTTGTGGGAGGGAAGAGAAAAGAGGTGATGTGTTTCTTGTGAACACAAGAGAATGCACTGAAGCTTGTTTTTAATTTGAAGGGACTTGATGAGATTGGTGCAGCACTTTGAAACATAAGGTGTACGTAATGTGCAATATGTGTACTCTGCTGTAGTTTTCTATAGAGAGTCTGCATGAGGAATTTTCTTTTTCAAGATGCTTGTAATATCAGTGATGTTGTGACATGACTAGAGGCAGAGTTTGCACCACTGTACTCGTGTTATTGTATAATTTAACCGCAGACCAAAATTGTTATATTTAATTAAGCCAAGTTACCTCAGGAGTGTTAAATGTAAAAATACCTTGTGACTGTAGCCTTTATGAGTAAGACAATAGGGCAGTAACTAAAACAGATTTATGTCAGTTTGTGGTTGAGATAAGAGAGCACAGTTTGTGTAGGTGTTCTGTTACTTGAATTATTTTTTTCGTTTTGGTGACTCATATGTAAAACTGGGAAAGATTATACTTCTCTAAATGTCACAATTTATTTGCAAAGAAATTTGTTGCTCTTGTGAACAGAGAGGATTTCAGTCAGTGCTGTGCACTTCAGCCGTGATAGTTTTAAATAAAATACAAATCTGTGTTTAACCTGTGAGATTTCTGTCCAGTTAATGATAAGATATCATTTAAAAAAGAATTTAATTACATTTTCTCACAATATTGTTATACTGAAAACCTTAAACATTGATGACACTTTGCAGTAATGTTGGAGTACTAGTACTGGTGCAAAATAAGTGCATTTATTCAAGTACTGCAGTATTTCTGAAACCCAAACTTGTACTCAATTAAACTTGTTAGAAAAGAAAACATTTTAAATGGTTTTGAATATGAGTTTTTAATTTTTTTATGTAAAGCAGCAATCTCTTATTTTGTCTTTTCAAGTTTTTGTATGTATTTTTAAAGGATCAGTTCAGGAATTTAGGGGAAGTAGACAGAGGAAATGAAATGTGGCTGTGTAATTCTGATCTAATTATGTTTCTTCTATGTCCTCTCACTGTCTGTTCTCAACATGTCTGAAAGGTGCGACTCAAGCCAATCAGTCACTGGCTGTGTTTCTTCAGGTGTGATAGTGATAAAGCATTTGAACCTTTTAAAAACAGTGATATCCAGAAAAAACTGAACAGAGCGATGATCTAAGGGTTAAGGGAGATCTCTCTCTCTTTTCCATCTTACCATTGGCAATCTAATAAATTCATACAGTGCCCTTAATAGTGTGAAAGCAATGCATCATGGGTGACAGCAGCAATGAAACAACAGGTAAAAGAGAGCAGATGCCCTGGAACTTCAGGCCCATAGCTTCTGTCTCTGTGCTGATGGAGGACTAAAAAGCAAAAAAAAAAAAAAGTATTCCCTTATTTTGTTTCTACAGTGACAGTGTTGTCATTGCAAAGTCTTCATTAGGTGTTTAGTAATGTGTGACAATATATAAAATATATTGAATCATTTCCACCAATTAACTGAAAAACACAGACTGTATAAAACCTTTTTGTACTGTGTGTGTGGATGCCATTGTCACTAGTTGATTCATGCAGTATAGTATACTTGTATATTGGGATCAGAAGTTAATGTCCAGTGACAGGTAGCCCACAGTCTGCAGAGGGCAGTACATGCCACATTTCTATTGACGCTTTCCTTGTCCTTTAACCAATAATCACTGGTTAATCATCATGATTTTATATATCTCTGATTTGGTCTTGGAATGGAATAAGCTAAACATTTATTTAAATGTCTAAACTTTGTGTACCTATAAGAACAACTGCATGCCCCCACTGTCCTGATAATTAATGATAGTGACTCGATGAATTCGTTTTCTTTCCACTTCAAGATTTTGTCTACTCGCCTTCAAGTCTGGAATCATGGCTATACATTTACATCAGGTGGTAAAGACATACTAATTAAAGTCACTTCCTGTTAGAAAACAATGTGGTCAAGCCCGAAAGGAATAACATTTCCAAGTAAACCTCTAATGTACTCATGATTCCTACATGTCATCATGTGGCAGACTTACAAAAATAGCATTTCCGTTCTGAGGTTATACTCTGCAGAGCTTCCTGTGGAGGAGGAGGCAGACTGATAAATCTAGTGCCGAGGACCAAAGTCTTCTGGCTATTTATGATTCACTGCTACCCTCTGCCAAACACTGTGGATATCAGTTCAATAGCCAAACTAGTAGGTGGACTATGATTAATGAAGCCATCCAGGCAGCTTCACCATTCTACTTTATTTTTTTTATGTTATGCTATTCACTATGTCATCCTGTATCCAGGTAGCTTACACACCTTTCAAAATGCATATTGGTCTTGTGTTCATTCTTTTCTCAGTGAGTTGCTGGCCAATGGAAATGAGCAAGGATGGAATTAAAGTCAAAATAAATTCAGGCCAGCGTGCAGCGTGGGGAACCTGGAATCTCAGTACCTTACTGTGTCTGGTTCTCATTGAGGAAACAGACACAGTTTAGAGGAAATTCAGTGAGATAGAAGTTTAATGACTTTCACATACTTTTATGTGGTTGTCTAAAATGTCCTATGTGAAAACCCAATGGCCCATCCATCCATCTATAATAGCAAGGTTTAGCATTTGTATTTTCCATAGTCAAAATGTACATTTGTGCATATAATAATCATCGTCATGTACTCCTCCAAGATGACCTCAGAAAGAAGCTTGGTTTGTTTTTGTGCCAGTGCTCAGTCCACAACACAGCAGAGGCCTCCTATAAGCATGAATCTTTCTGAGGAAGAAAACCAGCCGTAAAGCCATGACTAAAAGTGAGCCATACATTCAAAGATTAGAAGCACCGAGAGGAGCTTGTAGCGTGTCCAAACCCCATAAGTTTTCTGTGTATTTTCCATTATGTTCCCATCTAAATTTGGCATCTGGGAAACATTGTTCAGGGTAATTTCAAGTGTCAGTAGTAAGTTCAGCTATAAGACATTTTGTGCCATCCTCATACAAATGCTGTTGGGATTGTGTCTGGGTTAATATAATATTATATTAGTATTGTTTTTGTATTTCACTGATACGTAAGTAGTAGATACGTTAGATGTTAGATATTTATGGACAAATCTTCTCCATATTGGCGACATCATTCAACCATTCACTGTAGGTAGGAAAATTATGGCTAAATGACATCAGAAAAATGTACTTGGTGCCAGGGATTAAGCAATTTAGTAATTTGGCTGCTCCGCATAATAGTTTGTGATGACTCTGAAGGCATAATACAGTGAAGTACAGAGGGGGGAGCATCATGATTTACAGCTGCTTTGCTGTCTTTGTGCCTGGTCAGACTCATTATTGAGGGAAAAGTGAATTCCTAAGTTTATCACATTATCTCACAGGATAATGTCAGGCCGTCACCACCTCAGGAGGATTTTAGTTGATCCAGGAGGTCAGTGACCCTAAACATCAAAGTAAATCGGCTACAGAAAGACTTAAAACAAAGAGTCCAACTTTTGCCTGTCCAGACTCTTTTGGAATATTTTTTTACTTGAAACAAGCTCCAAAACACCCTTTTAATTGGTTAACATTGATTAACCAATGACATTAGAGAAATACAATTACCAAATGAAGAAGCATTAGAAAAAAGGTTTATATCATTTTCTCTTAACGCTGTTCTTCAACTGTGAAGTCGAACCACTCCTTCAGGGCAAACAGGCGAAAGCTCACATTTCTCACTGCCTTTGTTCACCAGACATCAACACAAGGAGACTGGTGTGAGGACTGCTCCAAGGCATACTTTGGTCTGTTGCTGTTTCATGTTGATATAGGGACCAATCACTCTTTTATGCCTAGAAAAGAAAAAGAATATATAAATATGACAATAATAAAAATATGTAGCATATTTTTTTAAACTAAAATGGGCTATGTTCACTCTAGAACAAGAACTGCTGCTTCTTCCACTGCCATTATTGATATAATATACATAATAGTAACTATATGTTTGGTTTGATCTTGAAATTTGGGATGAAACTGTTGCAAGAAACAATAGCTTGAAAAAGACAGTTTTTTAATTATTTATTTATCATCATGGCAGGAATGGATTTTGTATGAATAAACTGCCTAAAAATAATCAACAAGCAACCATAATAAAATAGTAATGCTAAAAATTGTCATATAAATAAATTGTGTAAAATAACTAGAAATGCAGCAGATCAATAAATAATTTATGGGAGTATCATAGTTTACTAGTACTGATGTAATAGTGTTACATGGGACAGATTAATCTGGGAGTGACTACCATGCAGATTAAACAGGGATTACATCAGAGCATTGCACATGAGGAAAAAAAATCTTCACATTATTTTTGCTCTTCAGGTATTGATGCATCATTCTCCTCTAGATACATGAGCTCATTACACACAAAGTGCCTCATGAAAATCACATTGTCCACCTTCTGAAGGAGGATTAATAAGATCATTATCTGCATTCAGATGACAAATTGCATTGAAAGTTTTGCAAATACATTTGCTATCATTGCATTAGGATAAGATCTGACTTTTTATTCAGTTTGCTTGATATATTTGCCTTCACTCTATTCAAAAGGCAGATGGCGCAAACGCAAGACAGCATAAAAATGTCTGGGATCTCAACACTGTATTCAAATGAAATGAGATGATATGTCACACAATACAAACCAACACACTGTAGAAACTGGTGTCCGATGTCGTTTTATGACCAGCTGCCATAATAATTTGCATGGATCAGTTCTGTCAGTTATTCCCGTTTTCTAGTTCACTGCAGGTATTGCTGTAGCTGATCTGTTTAAAATGACTGCAATTCCTTTAACAGTAAAATGCCATATTTTTGTGAAACCTCTTAAAACAAAGTTGAAAGTCTATACTTTAACTACATCTTGATTGTTTTATTCCATCTTATACACCACTCTGGTGGTGTATAAAGACAAATTCATAAAAACTACCAAATACCAATACCAAACCTAACTGTAAATGAGCTCAGTATTTATGTGTTGCGCCTGACAACCAACAGCCTTACTCCATTTCTCTCATGCTGAGGAGAAAATGTGTCAAATAAACACATTTTTGCAAGTATCACACAGCAGCGTTGGAGCAAATCTCCCTTTAGATTTCCTGAAAATAAGCCTGATTTGTATCAAGAGACTTGTGTTTATGCACTCAGCTGCCGAGCCAAGGTGACTTAAAAATAGAAACTATACATTTAAGTCACATCTGGATAAGTTATTTTGTTGGCTTTAAAACATAAATAGTATTAAGTGCAGTAAGTATTTAATAAGAGGATACTGATTGTTTAAAAATACTACAGTCAAGCTGACTTTTACTGTCCTGTGTGACCTATTTAAATTTCCCACTTTGCGTAGCCCTGCAGAGATAAAACAGGATTTGCTGTAATCTAAATGTTAGCACACACATAGTACTCCAAACAACACTGCCCCACACTTATTTTAGATATTGCATAACAATGTTTCATAACCAAAATTCTGCAAGCAGACAGGATGCTCATTATATGATAAAATCATTTCATATTCAAATTTGTCACAGCTGCTCTACGGTTTCACACTGCATTGCACAAGATATTAGATGAAACTCTATCATCTCAAAACATCTCATTTCTCTTTTGGTGTTCATTCACTGTGTAATATTGCACATCCGTCCATATGTATGACATCTTCATGTTTGCTTTTATGGTTTAGTTTTAGTTTAGCTTTTAACAACAATTTGCAGAACTGAAAACAGAAGTTTTCAAGTGTTGCCAGCCTCAACTTGTGAATTAAACGCCTGGTTTATGTCACAGCGCTTCAACAGCACACCAGCAGCAGTGCAAAGGGATAAAGCTTCAGCTAATAGAGGTCGTGTGACACTTGTGGATACTCAACCATCACATTTAAGGCAGAAAAAATCCTCTTTGTGTGGAAACTTCCAAATTTCAGAAAAAACTAAACAAAAACAAAAGTCTCACATTTTAAATAAACTACTATGAAGACAATCTTTGAATGATATATAATGTTTTCCAGAGTCTTGCAGCGTATGCCAAAATGTCAGCGAGGAGGAAAAACTACTTACATAGACAGCTTCTCTGGAAACAAACTATGTTCCAGGGTGTCTGTTTCTTTTCTCCTTGTGAAAAACACAGTTGCATCATAGTGTTGTGATGATAAAATGGGTTTGACCCTGTCAAGACATCAGTACACACATTAGGATATTTGCAGTCATATGGAAACTTTATTTGCCGACCTGTGCCTTTCATAAATGCCACTAAATCGCCATTCTTGATGATAATAACTGTATTCTCTTTTTAGAAATAAGAAGGTCAGCTTCTGGCTTTTCAGGACCATGGTCAGCTCAGGCTTCAGTTACAAGTTTCACAAGTCAACACTATCAAAGAAACCTACTGTGATTACATCTGAAAACATAAAAAAGAAATATTAAAACATTAAACAAATTTTGACATAGATAATCAGTAATAAAAAGTCTTATTCAGATAATGCCAGCTAAGTGTACGTGTGGATTACAGGCATTTGGACGCATGCGCAAAATAGTTTTATATATATTTAAAAAAATATGTGTGTTGTAGTTAAACTGCGTGAAGTACTAGAATATATCTAACATCAATTAGAAAAAATGTATACTATCCCTTTTCGGTCTTTTCCCTTTCCATTCGTTTCCTCTTTTATTGTGCATTTTGATTGGCTCTCCCGATGCCTCTAGCCAATCAGCCGCCGCCTGCCGTGGGGGAAGGAATAAATGCAAGATGGCTCCTCATATAAAAACAGTCTTCTGGGTTGCCCTCAACGTGCAACAAAATAACTCTTTACATCTTATTAGGTTAAAATATTTATCCACGAGGTGTTCTGAAGGGTAACTTGAGCTATAAATTGATATGCGTATGGTTCTTGGCGATATTTTGTGCGAGAAAATACCGAAGAGACAAGAGGGACAACTTTGAAGCCATGAATTGATGGTGAACTCACTGTCTTCGGTAGATAGGAGTTGGGCTGTTCAGAAGCACAGCCTGGGCCTCAGCTAGCTAGCATTAGCTGCTAACTAGCTAATGAGTTCATTACTGTTATCTGTCTCATTGGAAACATTTAACAGCAAAAAGCGAAAGTTATAAAATTACTCGTTGTCTGTTGAATGTGGGACGTGAAAGGCAATACAATAATTGACTATGGCAGTATCAAGGTAAGATTGGCTCAATGTTATGCGTGTGTAGTGACTCGGTTTTACTATCTGACTTTCCTTAACGGCTGGCTGGCTAGCTAGCTTGCTAACACCTTTTAATTGGGCAAAGAATGGCATAGCGAAGGCCGACTAACGCTAGCCACCAAGCTAACGCAGACTAACGCTGTGGTGTAAACTGTCACTTTTCGTGGTACGAGTTTGCAACTCGGGAACAGAATGGGCTTATAATTCATCTTAAACTCATGTTAAGTGCAGGTGTTATATATCAGTGAATTAAATTTGTCACAGTTCTGGGCTGATGCTCTGTAAGTACAAGTTGACTAGCGTCGGCGTTGTGGTGAAATTGTGACGGGAAAGCCGGTTGCACATATTAAGATAACGTTACCACCACTGTCTATCTGACAGTATTATTAATATTTATAACACCGGGAATTTGGTTTGTGAAACTGTTTCTAGTACAATTTAAAACACAAGCTTGTCAAATTGTAAGTTTGTTGCCTGCCGTGATAATCAAGACGTTGTCATATCAAAAATACACCAGTATCCAAACTGGGTGCTTGTTTTGATGTATGCTTATATAGGCTACTAAACAGTATAGTAAGTAGCTAATGTTTTTCATTATATGATAATTCCACGTGGTGCCAATAGTCTGCTTTTGCATAACAAAGTGCACTCATCTGTAGTTGAACTTAAGTATTAGTGGTTCCTGGCGTTACGCCTTATACGCATCTAATCCATTCTACTTTATTAATAGACTGCTAATGACCTGAGGAAGCAGGATCATTAGACAGGTTACCTTGGTGCAAAGCCAACAATGTATAATATGTACAATCGTTTTAATCACGTAAATAAAGTGAGCTGCATTGCCATAGAGATGAAAATTGTAAAACACTTTAGGACTGAATTCTTAAATATTAATGTATTTGCACATAGATTTGGCTGTTATGGTGTGGTTTTCTGTCTAGGTTGAGTGCTTGGGAGTGGTCCTAGCACAGTAGACCACCAACTGGAGAAGAGGAACCAGGATGTTTGTTCAGCACTGAGCAATGTGCGTGGTCTGTGATGTTTCTTTTGACCTTGTTTTGCTTTTTTTGTTACCTGTCTGTAGACTTGATCGTTTGTTTATCCTGCTCGACACTGGAACAACACCAGTAACCAGGAAAGCGGCAGCCCAGCAACTTGGAGAAGTGGTCAAACTCCACCCACATAAACTTAATAATCTCCTATCAAAGGTGTGTATTTGATATATTATTGTCTTAACTGTGTCTCACAAGCCTCCATACGTAAATGTCAACTGTGTTATTTTTGGCCACCTCTGCAGTCATATGTCTGACATAGCATATAACGGCATAATAGTTGTCTTTTATTATTACCTTGATTATTACATTGCAATTGTTTAAATGGTCATATTCTTTTGACTATTTTATTTGTTTAATTCCTCATCTGTATAGGTCAGGTTGGTTTAATCTAAGTTGTGTATACAGTAAATTAAGTATATTTTATGTCAATTATAAGGTTTTGACCTTCCTAAGGAGTCCCAACTGGGACACTCGTATAGCAGCAGGCCAAGCTGTTGAAGCCATTGTAAAGAATATTCCTGAGTGGGATCCGTCCCCCAAGCCTAAAGAAGGTAAACTCTAAAACTTGTTCACTGAAATGCTCTGGTTCTCTTGAATTTTGGTGGTGCATTCGTTAAACACATAATTTGCAGCTTAAGCATCATTGTCTTCGGAAAAAAAAAAACATTCAGAGCACTTATGTGTGCTTTTATATATATGATTTGTATGTCATTAGGACAATGTCTTATCATGACCTGGAGATGCGCTTTACACAACACACAATGTCATGTGTCAATTTGTGGCCGATGTTGAGGGCTCACATAGAAAACAGTGGGTGCGGGCATTATGACATGTGTCAGGTTTGAGACTTACTTTTTTTTTCTTTTTTTTTCTTTTTTTTAAAACCTGTAGAGTCTTGTGATGACTTGTCTTCAGAGGACTCCTCTTGTGACCGGCTGAGCTTCTACCACTTTGACATCTCCCGCCTCCTTAAACATGGAGCCTCTCTGCTGGGATCTGCTGGGGCTGAGTTTGAGCTTCAAGAGGACAAAAATGGTTTGTAGTGTTTCTTTTATTGTTTTCTTTCTAACTGCAGTAACATCAATACTTGTATACTCTCATATACATTTGCTCAAAAACAGAGGTCATTTTGGGGGAAATTGACCAGTGATTGTCTTTGCATTTGGCTTTTGTCTGACTTTAAGCAGTTGAGACATTTGTACACTGTATTTTTTCCTTAAAAAATACAGACAGGTAGTTTAATAACTGGACTACTACATCACTCCAGATTTAAATACAAATATGACCTTTTGGCACTGAATTTGAATTCAGTTTGAATAGGGAACTGTGGTCATTCTTACCTTGTCACAGTCATTTGAATGTGGACACTTCCCCAGTTTGTCTGTATTCTGCTTATATATATCAGTTGCTGCTCATCTGTGATCTGTGGACTTCCTACTTAATGTCCCCTGCACTGTTAGAGTTTACTAAATTTAGCATGTTCTATGTGACTTTCAAAGCTATTTTTGATAACTGTTCCTGTATTTATTTGTGGACCCAGCATACATCATGTTTGTCTCCTAGCTGCATTTAGCTCTTTTTCTCTCTCTCACATTCTTATGTATGTATGTATGTGTGTGTGTGTGTGTATGCATGCATGCATATCTATCTATCTCTATCTATATATATCTCTATATATATCTCTATCTATCTATCTATATATGTGTGTGTGTGTGTGTGTGTGTCTATATATACACACTGCATCAGTGTAGTCGTCCTCCATTTGTCCATGCTATCTAAAGTTTTCCTCTAACTTCCTGTCATTTGTTCTCAGTTGAGATGGACCCCAAGGAACGTCTTGCTCGCCAAAGGAAACTTCTCCAGAAGAAACTTGGTCTCGACATGGGTGCTGCTATTGGTATGGACACAGAGGAATTGTTTAATGATGAGGACCTTGACTATACCTGTCAGAGCAGTGGGCTCAAAGCCCATGGAAGCAAACTTGCAGCTGGATGTAGTTCCCGCAACCATGTGGTAGGTCTTCATTTTAGGCCATTAGTCTTGGGTTAGATCCTTAAAGCATGAACCTTTTGTTCTTTGGCTCTCTAAAGGTGTGAGCGTGTGTGTGAGCGTGTGTGTGAGCGTGTGTGTGAGCGTGTGTGTGAGCGTGTGTGTGAGCGTGTGTGTGTGTGTGTGTGTAGATCGGAAGAGCA
>OMLM01003658.1:2468-21717 GCA_900302695.1 Helostoma temminkii
TTATAACAAAAACATTAAACACAAAAGTATGCCTTTATATAAGAAAAACAATAATAACAAAGAACATACTCAATTACCATTACTCAAGTAACAGAAACTATGTTTGGGAGTGTCTGGGCTCTACCTTTGATAGTATTTACAAAATTCATGAGTCTGGAGCTTGTTATAATCTACATATCTCACAATCCAGTACATTGATGCACACTCCACATGGGGCTGCTTAGCAGCAGAATGGTTAGGGTTCCTATGCCCACCAAAACATTAAATCCTAAAAATCTGTCCATTATCATCTAGCCATTGGAAACTGTCCTGGCATCCCGATGAACACATCCAAAATAATATTTTTAGAGAAAGTTTATTTAATTTCAAGTCTTTTAAATCAAATCTTTAATTTAGCTATTAAATGTAGATAACAGCTAGTAAATAAGTAGGAATAAACTAATGCAATAAATGTGACAGCATATGTGTGTTACAACAATTAATAAGTGTTAAGTAGCATCTTTAAAAATTAAAGATTTATAATCTGTTTGTAATACCATATACAGAATGAAACATCAGAATGCATTATACTATAGGGGATTAATTTATGAACAATTATAGTTTTCCCTTATTACCTAAAAACCCACATATTAGCATGAAAAAAAACTGCCCAAAATTCCAAATTCTGCATATGTGTTTTTATGTTGTGTGTATTGGATCTACATTTTAAGTGCCGTGTCTATGCAATGCAAATATTGTGACATCCTTGTGTATTTGCAGCAGTGTGTGTATGATGTTGGTGGTGGTTCTTTTGTAGCGCTGTACATCCCCGGCCTTTGACCCCTTTGAACCTCTACCAATACAGTAAGCATTAAAAAATATAGATCTAGAGCCACTATACTAATGCTATAATAAAGAAGAAGGACTTCAGGTTATTAACTACATGTTGCCCTCATCCACGGTTCCACCGGTTGGCTCCCGGTGTCTTCAGTTTCTTTTTTCTTGTCAAGGGGCCATAGCAGGAGAGCCTAATATAGACATGACAAAAATGGTTAAAAACATACATACATACATACATCACACAGACATAAATAAGAGTAATTAGTAACTTAACAATCTGTTAACCACATAGGCCTACCTAAAGTATAGTTAATGTAATGGTAATGTAAAGTGTGGCGTTAGATTAGTTAGCCTAATTTGTCAGTTGAGGTCACTTAACCCACACATAACATTTCAAATACGACACATTTACAGAAAAGACAAGCAAACTGTGTAATGTTTGTTTGACATTAGGAAAGTACTTATATAGGCATTAACTGACTTCTCAGTGGACGTCGAGTGGCTGTGTTAGACTTAGCGCTAGCACCTGACGTGATTGTGATATATCCAATTAAAGATGGTGCATGTGCGCCTTGACTATGTATATTGGAATCTGAGTCACAACTTAAGTACACAATTTGAATTGTTTCTCTTTGTGCTGTGGAGAATATACTTTTCACCCAGGGTTAGATGAATCTCTATAGATTCCAAAAATGTCGACTGAATAGTAATAAGTAGAGTGGCAGTAGCGATAAATTATTTGCTCACTACTGAGGAGAGGAAAAAAAGAAATGCCTGCTTTAGAGCAGTAGTTCTCAACTGGTCTGGCTTCAGAATCACCCGTTGATAACATGTCACAACATTTTCTTTTCTCAAATTTATTTTAGCATAAGGTTGACATAACAATCAGAACATTTCAATAGCAGCTTTTATCCACAACCTCAAAATTAATTAAACAAAGTATACAAAGTTAACTTTTCTTCTGATTACCTTATGAGTAGGCAAATACTAAGAAACACTGTGCTTTGAAGAAAATTAAGCAGCACTCATTTCAACATAAGTTGTTGACATGATAGGCCTGAGTTTGGAGGAATTAATGGGAGAACACCTCGCTGAACTAAACACACCAAGGTTTTTGTCCCCTTTGTTCTCAATGTAGGAAAATCTTTATCTCACGTAGTCTGTGTCATACTTCTGTTTTGCCATTCTCAATGAGCATATGAAAACAAACTTTTAAGGTCTTCTACTATGCTGTGAAATGGCAGGAGTCAATTAGCCTTATACTTGAGTGTTCTGGTAGAAAACGTTTGTTACATGAATTACATAAAAAGTTATTTCCATTTTGTAACAGGGTGCCCACCACCGATTTGACACTTTTCCTGTCTTTTACAAGGCATAATATCATTGGAATTGGCACTGTGTTTTAATGTGTTCATCCAAAAGAAGTATTAGATCTTGACAGAACATAACAATTTCATAATTTATTTTCCATAGAGATGAAGTGATAAAACTGATCACCCTGAACCTATCCCAACAAAATTTGCCTCTTGTAAAATTATTGGTGGAATCGCACGCAAGGACTGGGCATTATTAGGATTATTATCATTTATTATTAGTGCAATGACAAGTGCTCATGAAATCAAAAGATTTTACTGAGCTTGTAGAATCTCCTGTTCATACTGAGGAAAGTATTTGACACACTGATGTCACAGGCTGTTGGAGGTTTTTCCAGAGCAAAAATTTACTCTTAAAGCACCATTTTTTGGAGCATTATCCTGATTTGAAAAAAAGGATTTGGTTAGCCTTTGGACTATGCGCTTAGAGGCAAAACATAATTTTCTTAGGCATATTTTTAGATACACAAACAGCTTCAGAAACATATCGGTGTCACTTGCCTCAGAGGCAGATGGTGATTAGATACTATTCACAAAAAAATGCTCTAAAACAAACACATGTCACCAAAGCACTCTCTCTTCCAGTAGAATTACTTGATATGGAAGTATAGAGGTCTTTCAAGCACATTCATCCAACAGACCTCTGTGAAGTTGACCAATGTGATACACTATGGAACTAAATATGCTGCTAACATGGTTTTGCCTTATGGGTCAATTGGTGGTCTACCCAATCTCTGTTTTTTGTCAAGGTACTCAACAACTGGTATGATGAACATTTTAGAGCTTTTATGCCAGAATACTCTAGGACTCACTGAGGATTTCACCTTGCATTACTTAGATGAGGACTAATTCACACTGCTACCTAATTAGGTACTTTCTTAACTGCCTTTCTCCTCATTTCAATTTTCCATTGTGTAAGTTAACTAACACTTTGGCTTTTCATTTGACCTTCTCTTTAAATCCCCTCTGACTTGCCCTCCTACTCCATGCTTACTTGGAAACATCTCAAACCCCTCCTATCCTTCTTCCTTACTTAATACTTCTTGATATTTGTTTCTGTCCCTAAGTTTCTCCCTCATTTATAGTCACTTCAGGACCACAAATGTCATCTATGTGCTTATTATGCTCCATATGGCAAATTTTCCATGTTGTGTTATATCCTTTCATCTGCATCAAATCTCTCCACAATGACCAGCATTTTATAATTCTGTGGAAACAAATCCACATTGACATTAAAGTTGTACACTAAAGCAAAACTCTGCAAAATAGAAGGCACATTCAAGCAGAGTGGAATTGCTATTCAGCTATCATCCTATTCCTTTCCAGGTTGTCATCCGATGTCTCATAAATCATGTTGGAGAACGTGCCAGTGCCTTATCAAGACTTTGAGGCTAATATAGGAAGCATTTGTTTGCATGTTTTACAATGTTAAGTTTTAAGTTAAACAAACATGCTAATGGGTTTTATCTAGGTTTCTGGGGGGCTCAGGCGATGTCATGTTTTTTTGTTTGTTTGTTTGTTGTCATTTTTTTTATAAAGTGCATGTATGTACAGTAGACACAATGGGGCAAACACATGTTTTAGCTGTCTAATGTAAGACTTTGGGTTAGGAGGTATATT
Source organism: Helostoma temminkii (assembly GCA_900302695.1). NCBI lineage: Eukaryota > Metazoa > Chordata > Actinopteri > Anabantiformes > Helostomatidae > Helostoma > Helostoma temminkii. The sequence goes on from OMLM01003658.1 coordinate 6,281, forward strand.
TTCTCTTGTGAGGTTCCTTTCTCTCTACCATCTCAAGTGGTCAAGGCAAGTGGCATACTGAGCCTGGTTCTGCTGGATTTTTCTTCTATTAAAGGGATTTTTTCTACTCTACTGTCGCCTAGTGCTTGTTTAGGAGGAATTTGTTAGGTTCTCTAATTAATTCCATATAATTGTATTGTTAAATTCTGTAAGGTCTTCAACCTTACATTGTAAAGTGCTTTAAGATGACTTTTGTTATGAATTGGCCCTATATAAAAAAAAAAAAGATTTGAAATGCCATTCAAAAGTTTGGACACATCCTTCTTGCTTGTGTTTTTTCTTTGTTTCTGTTATTTTCATCATTGGACATTAATATTGCCGCCACACACCAGACAAACTGAAGTGCAACCCAAGCTCAACCGCAATTATTACTACCTAATTTTCATTAAACAGACATGAAGAATTACACAACTCTAAAAACAACATTATGCATCTGCGTGAACTCTGAATCACTGGTTGCTTTACTTCAGTGAGGGCATGGGTTGTATGTGTGCATAAGAAGTTGGCATTACATGTTGTAGTTGCAAAATCAGAACGGGAGGGGCAAGGAGCTGTGGCTGTGGACTTTGTTTTGGTTCAAAGAACACAAACTGAAATTAGTTATTGCCTGTTTAAAGCGATAATCTTCTCTATTTACTTAAGTGTTTGATGCAAAAATATGGATTTGTACAGTAATTGTTGTAGCACTAATATGGCTATTGACTCAGATAACAAATGGTCTAAAACACATTAAGAAGTTAAGAAATGTCACAAATTAACTATTGACAAGCCAGTCTGTGAATTGAAAAACATTCCAAGTGATTACCTTGTGAATATAATTAGAGAATGCCATGAATGTGCCAAAGCTAAATGTAGCTACCTTGGACAATCTAAAATATCATAAAATATAAAATATATTCTGGGTTATTTAACACAGTTTTGTTAACTACATAACTCCATAATTGCTGTCATAGGTCCTATGTTTTCAGTATTGTACAATGTTGAAAATAATAAAAATTTTAAAATACAAAGTGCTGAAGGAAAGGGTATGTCCATGCTTCTGACTGGTCAGGCTCTTGAGTTTCTTGGGAGGGATCTGTAATTCTAAGTCAATATATCTATTTTTAAAAAAAAGTTGTTGTTTTTTTTTACATATTAACAATATGATAGGCTTTGCTTTATAAGAGTACATCAGCACTATGGACAACAATGTACAACACACATACAACAGCAACATTGTCCTTTTCTAAGGCATATTTTGAGTCTCTGAAACCTTAAATGTTAAATTTGATTATGAATGATGTCTGCAACATGATCTTTTAGAGTAGGCTACTCAACCTACTCCCAACTGACATCACACCAGTGAGTTTGTGGCTAGCATTGCACTAACATTAGCACTAGTTCAGCAGCCAGACAAACAATATTCTCCATACTTAGGGGATGCATGCTTCCCTGTGTAATAAACTTACATTAAGTTACATCTTTAATAAAAAAAAATGTAATAGCTCAACATAAAGTAATACCATTTATCACCACATTTATGCTTTTTGGTTTACTACCCCATTCATATCCAAACCATAATGGCCTATGTGATATACATTTCAGCTCTGCACCATGTATTTTCACATTCATGCAAACCACCACAATATTTTGTTGCACATAGTTGGTGTGTCTGATTGGTCTGCCACAGCAGCAAACTAGAAAGAAAATGCTTGTAGCCAAGAATTGTTGGTGTCAAGTACTACTGTGAAAAAAATTCACAGTGGAACAGTAGAATTATTTTGGCTAGTATAGTTCCTCTACTCCTCTAAATCTGCCTTCTTCCACTTGAGGAATATGTCACAGTTTCCAGTTTTACTTTTCGTTTCTAGGCATTACTCTGATATATCTATTTCCTGTCTGGTCCTACTCTCATCACAGTTAATTTTTTTACCACTACAGTGTGATTGCATTCACCTGTGTCTGTCCTTATTTAAGCAGGTCTGCTGCTCTCGGTCCCTTGCCAGATCTGTTCTACCAGTTGCAACTCTCCAGCCTTGTTACTCCTGACTTGATAATCTGATACTGAGCCTGATTCTGATCTGGACATATCTTTGCTCTGACCCCCCTGTCTCAGTAGGTTGTATCTGCTCCCCTGACCTGTGATTCTGGAACCTGATTCTTAATGTGGATAATGGAGTCTAGTTTTGGTTTGTATATTTGATATTGATTTGGACCTTCTCATCTATCTTTTCTCTCCTGGAGAATTCTGTTTGACTGTTTATCTGACCTGATTTGAACCTTGTCTCTGACTCTGGCTCTGTGGACCCTGAACAATGCATTAAGGATTGTGGATAGTGATATTTTGTGTTCTTGAGAATTGTGTGTATTTTCTCTGCTCTGCTCTTGAGTGCTTTGTGAAAACCATATTGCATTAAGAACACCATCTTGTCTCTGTTGGATATTTTATGTTCAGTCTTCTGCAGTATGGTATCTGTATCCAGACAATCTGCTGCTGTCTGTTTCCACTTACCCTCGGAATTTGCAATCTACCTGACTGCAACTCACCTCTGCTCTGCAAGTGAGTACTGTTAACATCATTGGGGCTGCAGCTATCAATTATAATAATCTAATATTCTATTGATTATTCCAGTGATTAAGTAATTGAATATGAAATAATGTTTATTAAAAGGCAGCAGCAAATATACGTATAATAAAGAAAAAAAAGTCTCTTGCATAGTTTTCTTTCAAGAAAAATCTATATTTGTATAGCTTAAATTGCACACAATAATATCTACCAAATTAAGCGAAATTGAGTGTATTTAGGGCAATTTTATATTTTGGGGTTTTAAGAAAACATAAATAATGCATCTGTGTTGTACAACTTTCCTCTGAGTACTGCTGTTGCTGTCATCTGACCATAGAACCTGATCCCATTTGAAGTTTCAGTAGTGTCTGGCAAGCTGAAGACACTTGAGTTTGTTTCAGGATGAGAGTAGAGGCTTTTTTTTTCTTTTCTTTGATGTTGGATTGTAGCTTTGGAGACTTTCTGACATCTGTAGTTCTCCAGCTGTGATTCTTAAAGATTTTTGGGCCACGCAAACTATCCTTCTGACAGTGCATTGGGACAAGATAGACACACGTCCTCCTCCAGGCTGATTCACAACACTGCCAGTTGACTAGCATTTCTTAATTATTGCCCTGATGGAGTAAATTTGCATTTTTATTGTTTTTTCCTCTTCCTTATAGCCACCTCCCATTTTGTAAAGCTCAACAACTTTTTGCCAAACATCACAACTATGTTTTATTTGGTCTTTCTTTAGTGATGAATGACTAATGACTATGTGTGACCTTGTAAAACAGGAAGTCATGGTTAAACAATTTACTGTTCTTAGTCACCCAGGCGTACTAAAAAAACTACACAGTCTGCTTCAGTTTAACTTTATGTATTAAGATTTTTATTGCTCTTTACATGAAACTTTAAGTTAAACTAACATGAGAACAAGCAAGGGGCGGGGGGATATATGTGCGACACAGATTAGAGATTAGACTGGAATTACTTCACACTGGGTGCATGCAAAGTTTGCTTAACCTCTGGACTGTTTGACTCAGTCATTTGCGTTTATTATGTTGGTGATTTTGTACAATGATTTTGTACAAAGCAACCATCACATTTTAGTTAACATAACAAATTTTACTGGAGAAGTGAGAACTTTTGATATACATTTTTTTTTATTTTATACAAGTTGCACACACTGTGTACACTCCACTGTTATGACATTCATTTCTTCTTTGAGGATCAAAAAAAGTGTTATCTTGTGTTGTAATTAACAGTGTTTTAATTATTTGGCCATTATTTGACCATTGCTTCGCAGGGCTACAAATACCAAATTTTGCCCTAATATATTGGTTTTTAGCAAGTATTCCGCATGTAACCCAGTAACTTCCAACTCTATTAAAAATAGGATGTATTAAATGAGCAGGGATCCCAAGGCTGGTTTGGTACCTTTTACATAGAACACTGAGCAGACATGGCATGGTAAACCTGCCTTGAATTGTGCAGTATAAAATATGCTAGAGACAAAGGATACCAGCAGCAGACAAGGGAAAGTTGAGAAAAGCTCAACTTGCAAACATGCTGTGACAAAATTCAGTGACAGCTCACAGCTGGGCAACAGCCAGTCAGGATCATCTTAATTCCAGTGGAAGCTAAAGGAGAATCAGTGACGTTAATAAAAAATTGAAAGAAAAACATATACAACAAATAATGTCCTTAACACAACAAATTCCCCGAACTAGAGTTTGTTCTTGGTATGAAGCGTTAAGTTTTCTTCAGCATTTTCTTGTTTTGTCAATTGGCCCTTCTGTTTCTGTCTTAGTGATTCCCCCTGATTTCCACTGACAATGAGCTGACACTGGCTAAAGGATTTGTCGCTGTATGTTATCCAGTGAATGAAATGTGTGTGTGAGTTCCCTAGCAGGAAAGAGAAACTGAGGGAGCATGGAAGAACAGTACATTTTTGGATGAATGAAAGAGCATGTATCTAAACATTCTGTCAGTCAGTTAGAAAACCAGCTTGTTTTCACAGTCCTCTCCTATAGCTGCTGGTATCTTAATACAAATAATCATCATTTACATTCCAGTTAAAAATCATCATTATGTTGATCATTTACATTATAATGAAATACATTGGCATAGTAATCACAACAGGATGGTATTGTGACAGGGAAACATTCTGCCTCTTCACTGACATCGAGATGGATGGACAGAATGAACAGCCCAATTGATAAAAGCTAACTTGAATGAGTCCACACAATGCAGATGGGAGTCGACTCAATATTTGATTCAGCTTGACATCTAATTTTCAATCAGTGGGATTTTTTTCCCCACACTGACTTCTCTGCACATAGGTCTTAATAAATAAACATTTGTTTTGATGAGAACTCAATAAATAAAAGAGTGGAGTTTGTAACTATAATGGAAGCTTGTCAACTGTCAGTAGATAATTTTTTAATCAATAAAGCAATCCTATCAAAGCTATTTGATCACTGACAATGCTCACATAGAGTAATGGTTCCAGATAATAGATTTTGACTCGTTATCCACATGTGAAAGTTAAATCTCATATTTTCTCATTGGTTTGCATGTCATAAACATCTCTACAATAAAAAAAGATATAATTTGATTCCACATCTAAAACAGAATGTTGATTTCACTGTCATGCATTAAATGCATTTTAGATGTTAGATCACTAACTGATTATTTCAGACTGTCTCTCTCTTAAACTGGGGTTGAAACCAAAATTTTCTTTTAATGAGACATAAATGTTGTTCTCTGGTTCTTAACGTCATTTCAGTTAGGCGCACCCTGTATTGTGTAATGTGGTAGAAAGAAAGCATTCTTGCATTCTCTCTGGTTGTGTTTATGGCCTTGTATTTTTTATTGACTATGTGGCTCAGTGCCAAATTTTATTGCACAAGATTATGTTTCTCTCTCATGACTCTTTGTCATGTAGAGTTTGGAGAATGAACATACATACATACATATTCCCTACTTTACTGCAAGTAATGATAATACAAATCTTTTGATGACTCACTTTACATCCAGCCATTTCTATATATTTCCATCTCTTAATTTGTAACTTGATGATAACTTGTTTGTGAATCCAACATTATCATAACCATCGCTGTAGCCAAACAACTCATCTCTGGGCTTTATGTTTCCAGTGTGTGGTTGCTGGCAAAACAGAGTCCAACATTGTTTTTTACAAAGTTACACACTCCAATTCTACATAATTTTAGAAAGTTCTTATTGGTGCAGTTGGGCAACATTGACTGCTATGCGCATTATATCTTACAATTTTTATGTTTATCTTTACATAGAAGCACAGTGTATGTCATTTAAGGGTTGCATATACGTAAGTCAACAGCCCTTAGAATTCTTAAGTAACCAAATACAAATTAAAGCCGTGTTTCAGTGTCTAATTCAGTGAGTACTCACTTACACAAACCTACTTTGAGAAGCCATAGCAGTAACAGGTACAGTATGATGAATTGACGCAGATGCAAGTTAATGCAGAGATGCTTTTTCTTGTGTCACAAATGCAGAAAAGTTTTGGCATGACATGTATTAGGTAGCTCCTTCTTTTAAGCGGCTCCAAATCAGCCTGTAGTTCACCCAATTGATTGCTAGTTAGACAATATGTTTGTATTATTCCAAATATTAACATGTTTTTTGAGGCATTTTTAAAATGTTCCTATGTCTAATAGCCATCTGTGCACAATCAGGTTAAACCTGCTTTTCAAACATGCTTAATAGACATGCAGTCATAGCACCACAGTTGCCTTCAGGCTTAATAAATTACATTGTGTATCCTCTAATTTTTTTTTCTAATTTTCTTTTCTCCATTTTTTGTGCACTCGAGCAGAAACACCCCACACACAGTGTGCGCTATGTTGCTCATCTGAAAAATGCATGGCTCAATAACAAGTGAATTAGTTTGTGACATTTTTTTGCAGATGATATTCAAGTATGCATGTTTTAATACTAAGTAAGCAAACCAGGGCCCTAATCCCAGACTTATCATACTTTTGTTGCTGAGAGTAATCCTGTTACACTGAATTATTCTTGCCAAGCATTGGAGACAATTTAATTAGTGAAAAGGATTTCAAAGCTCTTTTTTATCAAATTAGTCTTATTTGTAAATTTCCAAGCTTAAACTTCTTCCTCAGACGAATCTGACTTCCGTAACTGAATAGTTCAGAAAGTAATGATGAAAAATAATTATGTTGAAATTGAAATGATATTGATAAACAGAAACACTGAAATAAACATCAGACTATCAAAGCAAATGGCCATTCAGTGTGAACATTGAGGGGAGTTTTGGCGTCAGCCTTGTAAAAGTCTTTGCTCTCAGTATTAGATGCTTTTCTTTAGGACAAATGGGGGTGAGGCTGCTCTGTATTTCAAATGTGGAGGTCAAACTGATCCATGTTTAAAACAGGGAGGCTGGACCAGGCGACAGAACACACAGCGAGGCTGCACTGGGCCACACACTGCACACATTTAATCTGTGCCCTTCTCTACTACTAAGACACAGAGCTCAGACAGCCGTGCAGGCTTGCATCACCTCTGGCAGTGTGAGTGCTCCTTCTCTTCACAGATTTTCTCCTTTTTTTATATTCTAGTGTGGACAATCTCCTTACAGCACAATAGCATGGAGGATCCTTTTTAGACCACAATGTTGTAGTGCTGCAGCATAGACAATCCTGTCTAGCTACAAAACATGACATTCACTGCCGCTCAGCTTCAATTAGCTGTGCTCTGATACATTTCAATGCACATTCAATACAGCCTCAGTACAATTTAAATAAGGCTGAAAACATCTCAATTCAACCTCTGTGCTTTTCAATGCAGCCTACTGCATTGTACTCCATGCCTATGTCTTAATACGGCTCAGTACATCTCAATACAACCTCAGTAGATCTAAATACAACCTCAGAGATGGTCTATGACACCATTCAGGACCTGAGATTCACTACATGTAGCCCTCAGCCTTCTGGGCTCAGTTTATTGCTGCAATTGATGAATAAGTGACAGAATGGAGAGAATTCCAGTCAGGATCCCCTGTCAAGAGTTCAGCTTGACTCATAACGACAGGAGTTTAACGCTGACTTAACAAACTGAATGCTTGTCCCTCCAGTGCTGGAAACTTAAGTAAGTTGGCTGGCTCAGAACGTCACGGACTTAATCAATACTTATAATGTCTTAGTGTTTACTGTTATCTTTTGAGACCTGAATGGAGGAATTAACAGTTTAAACTTGAAATGACCAGTTGAATTTCAATTGAAGAAAAACACCACTTTACGTTACTTTAAAAAACAAAAACAAAACATGAAAGTCAGTTCAGTTCGATAGACATTCAGATTACTAGACTGAAGATTAAAACCTTAGTTTAACTGTGTAAGGCAGTCCCTCACTGTTTTAAAACTAACTTTAAATGTCTGCACAAGGCAAGACATTTGGCAAACACTGTTAATAAAGGTACAAAATAATATACACTGATTAGACAAAACATTATGACCACCTGTACAATCTAATGCAAGCCAATACAAAAGCTCTGCAATATATTCTACATTTCTAAAGTTATAATGTGCATTATCAATGTTATTGTGGGCAGTGGAGTCATACTGGAGTATGTTATGTTAAGAGGTGTCACTAATGTTTTGGACCCCTTGTTGTAAATAGGGAGGCCAAAACATTAGATCATCTAATGCAGCATTCAATAACTTTCTTTCTTGGACAGATAGCTTTTACATAACCTAGAGGTATGCTTTGGGTCATTGTCTTGTTGGAAAACAAAAGTTGCTCCCACTTAGTGCAAATAAAGGGATGGCATGTTGCTGCAAGATGCTGTAGTAGCCATACTGGTTAAGTGTGCCCTTAATTTTGAGTAAGTCACCAACAGCACTAGTAAAGCACCATGACACCACTTTCTCCATGCTTCATAGTGGGAACCACAAATTCTGGAACCATCTGTTGCTAGATGTCTTAGTTAGATAACAAAGACATGGACATAAATCTCAAATCTGAAAGTTTTTGGGACCAACTGACCTTTATTATAAGGAATCTGGTATCACCTCAGAAAGCCTCTAGACTGGCATCACTGGGTGATTTTAAGAGTTATATTAAAAACCTAAAACAGATAATGTCAGGTGAGGAACCAGGGTCTGAACTAAACAGACAGTATACTCCAGGAAAGAACAAATAGATCTGGGGTCAGATCCGAATCAATATCCAGATAGTTGAGAAAACAGAGTCTATTATCGACAATCAACAGAGTCAGGTGAAACTGCTGCCATTGCACTTCAGGCTGACCTGCATGATTTTCAGCTTAAAGTCACCTGTCAATTCAGTGCTGTTCACTCTCATGAACTCACACAAATTTTATCCACTCTATCTTCTTCTGAATCATATATTGTTATTACTGTTACACTTTTGATCTATTGTGTGTTTTTATTTTCTAGATTTATTGTTGTTTTACATTTTTATGTCATTTTTATAAATGAATTCCCCCTATTATTGTATCATATTGTATTTAACGTGTTTTTGTTGACTACATAATTCCATTTTGTTCTGTCATATTTTTATGTTCTCAGTATTGTAAAATGCATGTCCATACTTTTGACTGATAGTGTATATAAAAGTTAAAACCTTATCTACTAACAACTAAATCTCATCAAAAGTATGAAAATTCAGGTAAAGAACCCAGAGTACAGGACATGAACAGGAAAGAACTGTGTTTTCAGTTTTATGAGTAACAACTATGTTTATGTCTAGGGTTGATTAATAAGATTAAGTGGAGGATTACTGCTTGTCCTTCATAATTACTGGTGCATCATTATAATTAATATGGTCTGGGGTGGTTGACTCATACAGACTGACAAACTTCTGCTCGCTGCAGGAAGAATATGTCTTCAAGACAAAAGACAAAAAAAATATTTTTGATGGTCAATTATAAACTTATTTCACAGGCAATTAAACAAGAGAGATCATATATTTAAACGTCCACACTTGACTGTTTTGCTTTTATGTTGCTGTGTAAATGGAGTTTTTTTTTTTATTAAGTTCCTATGAATCACTACTCTTGTGTTAAATTTTTATTTATATAATTTAGGTGACCCTGCCTCTCGCCCATATGCTAGCTGGGATAGGCTTCAGCACATGCTTGACCCCTACAGGGACAAAGCAGTTCAGAAAATGGATGGATGGTCAATTATCAACTAATTTCACAGGGAATTAAACAAGAGAGATCATATATTTAATAGTCCACACTTGATTGTTTTGCTTTTATTTTGCTGTGTAAGTGGAGTTGTCTTTTTTTTTTTTATCAAGTTCCTATTAGGGTGGTGTAGTGGTTAGCACTAGTGCCTCACAGCAAGAAGGTCCTGGGTTTGATTCCTGGGGTCGGCCAGGGTCTTTCTGTGTGGAGTTTGCATGTTCTCCCCGTGTTTGCGTGGGTTCTCTCCGGGTACTCCGGCTTCCTCCCACAGTCCAAAGACATGCAGTAAGGTTAACTGGGGACTCTAAATTGCCCGTAGGTGTGAGTGAGAGTGTGAATGGTTGTTCGTCTATATGTGGCCCTGCGATAGACTGGCGACCTGTCCAGGGTGTACCCCGCCTCTCGCCCGTAAGCTGGCTGGAATAGGCTCCAGCACTCCTGTGACCCCCATGGGGACTAAGCGGTATAGAAGATGAATGAATGAAGTAATCACTACTCTTGTATTGACAGCCGGGATAGGCTCCAGCACTTGCGGGATGGATGGATAGATAAGTTAGGTGGTCAGGGAGCAGACACTGTATAGGATTTACACACACATACAAACATCCCTCTCATCTCCTCCTTTGCTTTTGGATCAAACAAATTATTTAGTATGGAAAGAGCATGTGTCTAGAGAGTTACTCTTTAGCTATAATATTGTTATACGGATGTGGACAGGCCAACATATTAAATCAAACCTAGAAAATTATTCACTAGTAATGGGTTAAAAGACATAATTAATGACCAAAGCATTGTGTGATATATCTCATTACATTACACACTAAATGAAATAATGCCAACTGTAGAACTCTTGCCTTGTTTTCCCTAATAGTCTATATTAGGTATAATACTACTTGATGACAAGTTAGGGCTGCACTCAGACAGAAATTAATTCATTCATTTGAAATGAGGATGTGCATTACACAGCTGATCTGGTCAACATGGAAGGAAGTGCCACCAGCTAAAAAATTGGATATGGCAAACATTATTTGTCTCATAACACAATGTGACATCATGGGCTGTTTTGGCCAATCGTTCCTGGTATACCTGTGGTCTACTTAATTACTCATTGTGGTGTGCGGGCTACTCTATTAATTTTATTGTAAGAATTATTCATATTCTTGTTTATGTTCTTCACTGGAGGGGATATTTTTTCTACTAAACTATACAGATTTCTGTGAAAATTTTTTTCTTTTCATTGAAAATGCACCTAATTGTGCACATTCATTTGTCAGAATTAGGGGCACTCTAATATCAAACCAGCAATCCATTGTTTCATTTGAAGGGCACATACAGAACCTCCAGCTTACCATTTTCCAACAGCAAGTCACAGGGCATTATGAGAAGATGCATTACATTTTCTGTGTGGCAGTTATTTACTTTGTTACATTAATTCTCATGCAGATGGACACACAAACCTGCATCCCATAAAAATACATACTAACACACTTACAGTCAAATATGCCATTATAATGCTTAGAGTTTCATTACTGTGATGGAGGCTTCATTAACAAATGGCGAGGATTAGTTCATGAGGAAAGTAGTTGCAACAAAGATTAAAAATTACAACACTGTTGGAAACATTGGGAACTGCATGTTAGAGATGTAGGAGCTGAACAGGGACACTAGTGCTGCACAGGGAATGTTTGGTGAGGATGCTTTCAGCAGGAATAGATCAAAAAGTGTGCCATCAGTCAGCCTATTGTAAATCTATATGTTACACCATGAACACTTCTTCAAAATTCGGTGAATATTCACATTGCATGAACCCCATGAACTACCAGAATACAGAATTTAGTTTTCTTGTGAATATCAATCAGTGCACTGATCTAATTATAAATAAACAATTTTTACTCTTGGCTAAATAACATTTGATCGTATTGAAAAGAGAGCTAAAATAAAACTATTATACAATACAGACAATAACTTAGAACTTTTATGGACTTAAATGGAACACAACCACATGTGAATTGCTATACTTTGACATGCAACTGTAGCAGCAGTAGTGTTAGGTTCATGTAGATAGTTAGGGAAATTAGGGAATTAACTTCAGCAACAGCATCTCAGATTCTCTTCACATCTCACATTTTTATTATCTACCCCTGACCCATTACCTTTTCCTAGTAGTAGTAATGTCAATAGTTGTACTGAAAGCTTTTAAGGCAGGTGAGACATATTTTGTGGCGGGATGTGGATTTACCAGAGAGTTAGTAATGGGAAAACCAGGCAGACATGGTTGAAATTACTAGAGAATCAGGAGGAATTATGACATAGACCTAATAGCAGCCAACAGGACAGTGATAATCAACTAAAAGGGGGTATGGTCACAGGGGGTCACAGGGGGTGTGAGAAATAGTCTGAACCTACACTCGGGATGGTTTCACCAGTATTTCTCATTGCTTTCAACAAAAACTTTTTTGTTCTATTAAGCAGAAACATTAATTTTATTAGGGTGGCACTGTGGTGTAGTGGTTAGCACTGTTGTCTCACAGCAATCCATGGGTCGACCAGGGTCGTTGTCTCTGAGCACTCTGGCTTCCTCCCATAGTCCAATGATGTGCAGTCAGGTTATTTGGAGACCCTAAATTGCCTGTAGGTGAGAGTGTGAATGTCTTGGTCTACATATGGCCCTGTGATGGACTGGTGAACTGTCCAGGGTGTACCCTGCCTCGTGCCTGTATGACAGCTGGGATAGGCTCCAGTACACCTGTAAACCCCTACGGGGACTAAGCGGTTCAGAAATGGATGGCTGGATTAACTCTATTAAGACAAGCCATAATAAAAGACCATTGATGAAAAACTCCTTAATTCTGTTTCTAGTCCATTACAAGACAGATTCTTAAAATGCAAATAAATTTATTCATTTATTTGCATTGATGTATGCATGACCTTTAAGTCCCTATACATTGTAAAATGCGGATATAACAGACAAAGTGTGATGTAATTGTGCATAATTTTTTAAATTTCTATTAGTTAATTTATTTGACATTCAACTAAAAGCTGTACACTGTCTTGCTTAGGCTGGAATTTGACATTAGTTTGATTAATTGAATTGCTTAATTAATAAATACATAAATTCAATGTTTTAGTCTACATTCTAAGCAAGACAGCATAAGGATGGCTTGAATGTTTATGCAGAGATGCTGTGATTTAACTTTTCACAGCAACCATAGCAGAACAGGTAAAATGGCCTCACTGTGTTTGAGGAAGGGTAGTTAAAATGATCCATCCATAACATGCATAATGTCATTTTAACTGAACCTGGCTGTTTAAAAATATCTTACTGTTTATTCATTTTCAAGAAAGGCAGACATCCTAGCTTAAACTGCATATTCTAGCTTTAAAGATAGTTTTATCTTGTGTAATTGTATAGTGAATATATTATGCACGTGATTTAATAGTGGTGGTTTACTATAACATACTGTAATACAAATTACAGCTCATAGCTCATCAGTCATCATATTGTCTGCATTTGATGTGCCCTTTTCACACACAGGTAACCATCTGCACTGCAATTACAGGAGTCAAACTTTAACCATTAACCATGATTCAACTCCATCCTAGACCCTGACTGAAGTGCACTAGTTGGTAACCAATGCAATAAGAGGGATGAATACTTTTTAAAGGCACAGTATTGTATTGTTAGTAGTATTCAACTCAAATGACTTTTGTTTACACTACCAGTCAAAAGTTTGGACACACCTTCTCCTCTAGTGTTTTTCTTTATTTTTATTAAATTCAATTAAATTCAATTTATTTATATAGCGCCTAATTACAACAGAGTAATCTCAAGGCATCTCACATATTAAGGTCAGAAAGTTACAATGTAATTAAGAGAGAAGCCCAACAAATCCCCCCTTAAGCAAGCACTGGGCAATAGTGGGGAAAAACTCCCTTTTAAGAAGGTAGAAACCTCCAGCAGAACCAGGCTCAGGCTAGGGTGGCCATCTGCCTCGACCTGTTGGGTTGAGTGAAAAGTAAGTGAAACAAGTGACACAATAGTATATCATGGAAATCAGCTGTATTTTGTTTTTGTTTCGCATAAAATTACACGATTAGAAACAATGCTTAATGTATAAACCCTTGGTTTTTATAAAGGACAGAATCGCAAAACAACTGTAGAAAGCATGATAAATATTTCCTATATTTAATAGTGCTGTGCTGAGCAGATCGGCTAAAATGGAAATCCTACTCTCTCACTGTGAAAACCTGGAGAATTACCTGCTGTGTTCAGACTCTTGCTCACACGGACATTACACAGACTTAGTACTAGGGGGCTGGCAGGAAAAGTGTGTAATGTCTGTGTGGGTGGACTTGGGTAGTTGTGTTCACACAAAACTCTAGGAGATTTGTATGGACAGAAACTACACACTGCACACATACAACTCTAAACATGGTGATACCTATGGAAATGTACACAGAGAGAGAGGCAAAAAGCACAACTACAGGGTAAAAGAAAATAAGTGTGTGTATGTAAATGTGCCAAACTATTAAAAACAATAATTGAGACATGCTATTGCACTAGGGAACGGTTAATGTGTAAATGTACAATGTTTTTAAGTATTTAAAAGGATTCATTAGCAACCAATACGCTTAATGCTTGACACTTGATGAGTCAAAGAACTTATTCAACTTAACAGTGCGACATTATTGAGAGACAGATATACGAGTCTGCAATTTGTCGATAATGAGAAAAGTACAGAACATTCCACCAACATTATTACAAAACAAATAAAAAAACTACAATGCAAAACAAAATCTGTGTGCTTTTTTCCACCATATGCCTGCTACCATGTTATAATACATTTTGTGTATTGATAACAGTTGAGTTGAACTATCAATTAGTGTTCCCACTTTGAGTTGAAGCTAAAGAAAGTCTAATAAGAGGTTTACTTATGTGAGTGGCATGTGAAGTGAGGTCATTCACCCAGTAGGTACTCACAGGCTCTTTGGCAACATAAGAGGCTTTGACTACTCATCGGTTGAATGGAAGTCAAACAATAAATAACAGTAGAGGGTGTGAGGCAGTCCAATAGATCTGTTGGGCTGACTGTGGCTAACCTTAACTGGCTAAGGTGAGGGAGGGAGGTCCAATAAGAGGCTTTCACTGAATACATGACCTCGTTACAATAGACAGCTAGTTACAGAGATGTGATGCAGACATTCAGCCCACCCAGACCTCCGGCAAAACCCTGCCATAGCTTCTTGTTAATCAAGTGATTAATTAAAGCTTCAGGACAGAATCACTATAATCTGAACACCTTGTATTATGGGTCATCATTACTGAGGCTGTGCCAAGGGAATCTGACATTTGTTTGAAGAAAAGGTTTGAGCAGAAATTGCACAAATAACACAATAAAGTATTTATGGACACAAAAGTGAAAATGGTTACTTCAAATTCACCCATTCACCCTGCATATTGCATGATTTTAAAGAAACAGCTAATGCAAACAAAGTGTACCAACAGTGCCAGAGGTGCCATCACCAGGATAGGACCAGAAAGTGTCAGCTGATATGTCAGGTTTCATCCAGCCAAAGATTTTACATTAACTTTTACATTCATTTTATATTCACTATTTTAATCTTGCTAAATTTGCCAAATTACATTTACAAACTATT
>OMLM01003659.1:3785-29684 GCA_900302695.1 Helostoma temminkii
CATTGTAAACCACACAAATGAAAGCATACAGACACCTTACCGCACACTGCAGAACAAGGCCTCTAGGATACTGGATTCTCCTACAAACCAGTTCATTCATGTAATTTTCTCCCAGTCAACAAAATGTAAAATATGTAACATGACACTGGCACTCCCAGGCAGGTAGTGCCCCTTGTGGTGGTGCCTGTCAAGCAATTTATATTAACATTGAACATACTGCATGCAGTATCTCAATCTTGCACTGAAAAGACAAAGCCCAGAATTAATCACCAGACTCCCTAACAGGTGATTAGAGTCACTGCTGACTTGGACCAACTGCAGCCCAGACATTAGTTCCACCTGGCTACACTAATGTCCAAACAAAGGGACAAAAATGGTAAATTAAAGCAGAACCTATCTAAAGATCCTCCTAACAGTCTTAAACCACCGACTCTTTGCATATTTAGACTTATTTTATTCTCTCTGTAAACTTTGTGGATAACTGTTGTCAGAACTTCTGTGTATGCTGAATGGTGGCTTTCTAAATTATTGGAAAACTTGTCATTTGTGGTGTTTTCCTTCTTAGAATTGTTGTGCAGGCTGGACTAGCTTATTCACTTCTGTTGTTTAGTTTTGTTTCCATTCTTCTCAACCCCCAATAAAGTTTTACAGTTCCCTCACAGAGCTCTTAATGAGCACTGTGGTAATTATCAAACTGGTAGGAGCTCATTTTGAATAAATTCCCCACACTTCTCAAATCATGAGAAGTGTGGGGTGATCTTTTTTTTTATATTTTAAACTTCCCTTGACTCCTTAAGAGGTCAGCCTTAATTAAAGGGACAGTGTGCCACATTAGCCATGCATTGAGTCAAGCCGGTAACAGAATTTAGTTCAGCTATCCCCCAAGGTTAAAGCTGAACCCTTGACCCAGGCCTAGTGTCCCCATTTCCCTCTTCTCTCTGAAGCTCTCATACCTACTTTGCTTGGCTTAGCTGAATGCTTGCACTTACACCTGAACAAGTACTAAAACATTTCTAATTTTGTTTTTCTCTCCGTCTGTCTCTCTTTGAAACCTATAATAGTTTTCAGCTTGGATAAGGAAACTCATTGTCTAAAATCAATACTGACTGTTCTAGGTTTCTCTGTGTAGTTCCTAAAGTAGTGGCTTCTGTGTCACAGTTTGAAATCAAGGCCCAGAGTTTAGATTAGACACTTTCATACTATTATACGTGAAGATTCTCAGTGGTCCAAGTGAGGTTTTCTGGAAGTTTAGGCATAGCAACTGGCAACTTCTTGCTTCTTCAGACTGAATGTATCACAGCTCTTTAATAGACTGCAAATTATTTCTAGAGGCAAGATGGCCTTGAACTTGTACTGTTTAGGGGTGGGGGTGTTGGGGGTTTTGGTTATGTTATTGATTTGTGATTGTTAATATGTGTCTTTAACTGCTTCAGCTAAAACCCATAATGATTTCTTTTGAAGTGCCGAAGCTGTGTGTCAGAGGCCATGCTTGTGTTATTGCAGATCCTCTGAGAGCCCATTGTTTGGAGACCTCACAGGTTCCTTCTAATCTAATTGACCACGGATGTCTCTGCTCAGGACCTTTCTCCATGCTCTGGGGATTGATCGAACAGTTCATGGCTTTAAAAGTCACTTGTCCAAATACAGCCTTGTTTAATTACTGAAGGGGGGTGTATGCATATTACCACATACAGCCCCCCCAAAAACTAGACACACAGTTTACATCAATTAAGACTAGATATTTGGCAGCATCTCTTAAAAAAAAAAAAAAAAAATCCCTATCCAAATAAGAATTTGATTTGAGTCTGCTTTTCCACTTATCCCAAAACCCCTAAGCATCCTCCACTTTTCCTCTACTCACTTTCACTTTTCCAGTGACATACCTTCTAGTGGTTCTCCACCCAGTGTAAACACAAGGAGATCATCCTATGCTATTACTTACTCTGTGCTTCCCTGATTCTCACTACCACTGCTGCCCCTACACACTCCCGTCCCCAGCCAATCCCTGACCACCTCAGCCTCCATGTCTATATTCTGAATTGCCAATCCCAATCTAATTTATGGAATATTTTGGTGGTAACTTTATACGGCGGCAGGGGAGATAACATCTCCAGGCCCCTGTGAAGGACAGGAACTCGGCAGTGTGTGCTTAATAATATAAACTGCTGAAAAAGGGCCCGAGCCAGTGCATTGGCAGAGGAGCAGGCCGGTGAGATGGATAGAGAGAGCACAGAGAGGGGACCCAGTGTTCTGAGGTGGGGTGGGGGTAATTGAGACCATGTGAGCCTCCCCCAGTGGAGGGATTAGAGAAGAAACGGAACTCTCTCAGCCCAAGATCGCTTTCAATTAGATGCGCCCAGAGCAAAGGTACAGGGGACACAGGGAGGGTGAGAGACCAGCATGGCCCAAAATGTCTGGGCTAAGGAGGGAGGAAAGGTGAAAGAAGTAGGGGTAATGTTCCCACCTCCTCCTCTTCAGCATGTTAGTGCCAAAGTCTGGGCTGTCTGGGTGATGGTCTGTCTGGTCTTTATTGCAATACAGCAGATTTATGTCAGAAGTTCTAATATGCAGAGATCACTACCATCATTGCCAGTTTATCTTCACTTTTTACTTGACTAAGCATAGGTCCATGAGTTTACCAAAACTAGCACTGTCATCTTCTGCTGTGGCTGCTGAGCTAATCCACTTCATTAGTTGTGGGTTTAGTGCCTTGTCAAGGTCACACTGACACCCTTTTAGCCACAAGCCTTCAGCTGGGTACTGAAGTGTATCATGCATTTGTTAGATAAGACTAGTGTAGAGCATAGTAAACTGCCCACATTGTAATTGCTTTAAATGGTTCTTGTTTGTCATCAAAAGGAGTTATGAATATGAAGGCTGCAACATCTACTATAATTAGAGATGACAGTTTTTACCCACCTGTCTTATCATGTCTCTTCCAGCTCTATGCACCTAGACACCTAGAGCAGCATACATCTAATTCATACTGTACAGGGAAGTGAACTTTGTAGTCATGAAGCTTATGTATATCAGAACCACAGGGCATGCTCCCTGTTATAGCTTGTTGAGGTTGAGTATAATGTGTCTGTTGGATGACCTGGAGCTGGTCCTCTCAACATCTTAGCTGTTTGTAGCTTGTATTTATGGATTGAGAGTTATACAGCACTACATGCCTCATCTGGTGGTTTGCCCAGTTACCCTACTGACTGTCTTACAAACTGAACAGATTATTTTTAGTATTAAGGTATTTTAACAAATATTTATTAAAGTGTAAGGGTCAAATAAAAAAGTCACACTTTTGAAAATGTTATCTTTAATTTTATCTTTATATTCAAGGCTGTTCAAAAATGTGACAACTTTACAGTACAGCATACGAGTGGAGAACAAGACTAAAATGTGATCATGTGCAGTGGTGCATGGCTACTTTGAGGAAAAAGGACTTGGCTATAGGGGTGAGCAATATGACAGTATTACAGTGTGAACAATTAAAATGTCTCCACGATCTGCCTTTACAGCTAGATTGTTAGTATTGTGTTACAGTGCAGTTCTATAGCCTATATCCAACGGGCAATGCAGCGTGACGTACCTTGCATTCTCTATTTTGCAATGTAGGAGGCGGCATGATGGATGACAGCACAGAGGAGTCTGTCTCTAAAAGTAATTCAGTGTTGGTAATATGGAAACTGGTTTGTACTTTCCAAATTGCCACACGGTGTAAAAAAGCAGTTTGCAAGTTGTATGGCAACACAACAAACTGTTTTAATCAGACAGTGAGATGACCCCACTCAAGTGCATCAGTCTACGCAACCAGTGGCTACAAGGCCAAAGGAACTCTAGCAACAGCTTTTGAGAAAGGCACTCTGTATGACAGGACAAGGAGGCACTGAAACAAAGTAACTGATGCGGTGGTTTCAAAATACTGATCAAAATGGTTGATATGTGGTACGAGATACCCTGCTGCAAATTCCAACACACAATATTTCTTCTACCTTATTTGGGCCTATCATAGTACAGTATTTCATCAATAGTATTTGGGCAACTGACTCACAAGAGTTTAACCGACCAGGTGGGGTGCAGTGAAGTAGATGAAGTGTCTGGAATTGATATCACGTATTAGGTTGACATTTGGCAGCAGTTTCACCTGAGTTACCAATATGAAATCCAAAGAGATCTTAATGAAAGTGAAGGAGGCCATCAGTATGCTAAAAAAACAAAATACATCTTTGAGAGACATAGCAAAAACCTTAGGTGTGGCAAAAGTAACAGTTTGGTACATTCTTAAAAAGAAAGAAAGCCCTGAAGACCTCTTCAATCAAGAGATGTCTTTATGAATGTAATAAAAGAGGCTTTACAACAACGTCCTCACCACTGTAAACATTCAAGAACAGGAAATCCAGATTAGACTTTGAAAGAAAACATCTAAAAATGCCTCCCATGTTCTGGAATCAGATTCTTTGGAAACATGAACCCAAGATTAACTTGTAACAGAACGATGGGAAGAGAAAGGTATGGTAAAGGAAAGGAACAGCTCATGATCCAAAGCATACTACGTCACGTGTCAAACATGGTGGAGGCAGTGTTATGGCATGGGCATGTATGGCTGTCAATGTAACAGGCTTACTGGTATTTATTGATGATGTGACTGCTGACAGAAGTAGCAGTATATGAATTCTGAGGTGTAAAGGATTTTACTGTCTGCTCACATTTATCTAAATGCTACTAAACCGATAGTGTAGTGCAGATAGATGATCACCCTAAACATACTGTGAAAGCAACTCAAGACTTTTTTAAGGCAAAGAAATGGAATATTCTTCAATATCTGGTGTGGTGTGTGCAGACAGCTGCTAAGGACTTTTTATGACACTGTGGTGGCCTCAGTAGTCCTTTATGGAGTTGTGTGCTGGGCAGGGGGCAGTACAGGCCGGCTCTGTCCTGGGCTGCACACTGGAGTCCATTGGGGAGGTGGCAGACAGTAGGATGTCGGCTAAGCTAACATCCATCATGGATAACCCCTCCCACCCCCTGCACCAAACTGTAGAGGCGCTGACCAGCTCCTTCAGCACAAGACTGTTACACCCACAGTGCAAGAAGGAGCGCTACCGCAGGTCATTCCTCCCCACAGCCATCAGACTATACAACACAGTACTAGTACTACTGGTTGTACTATTTGGTGTCACTTTGCTGCTGCAGACAAAAAAATTTCCCCATTGTGGGATAAATAAAGTTTTATCTTATCTTATCTTATCTAAGTTAGTCTCCTGATCTTACTGAAGGCACACAAACAAGCAAAACAAGCAGCAACTGAAGGTGGCTGCAGTGAAGGCCTGGCAAAGCATCAGCAGGTACAACACTCAGAATTTGGTGATGTCCTTGGGCTCCAAACGTCAAGCAGTTATTGGCAAAATGAATGATTTTATGTCAGATATTAAACATGATAGTTATATTGTGTAGTGGTTATTTCTATTTCTGATTATGTCACATTGCCCAAATACGATTAAGCCCCTGTGAATGCAGATACTCTTTTAAAATGGCTGTAATTCCCTACACAGTAAATGTAATTTTTTTTGTGAACCTATTAAAATAAAGCGGAAACTATACATTCAGACCATCATGTCTTAAATGTTTTATTTAAAATCCACTATAAAGGCAAAAATCATAAAAACTGTGTCACTGTAAATATACTTACAGACCCAAGTGTAGCTAAATAGTTTGCAAAAGCACAGCAGCTAATTAGTAGTAGTACTGAGAAATTAACTAAAGTTCATTGTTCTATTTGAATAATGCTGATAACTTGCCTAATTGTGTCGTCGCAAGGCCATAGTGCTGGCTTTTGCTTGTAGTTTTGTCCACATTTCTGGCTGTTCATAATTTTGCAGTGACATTGATTAGATTTATACTATTATAATTAAGTTTTCGTTCTTGTTAATGGACTTGATACAAATTAGTAGGAGCGCAAAAAGACTTACCTCACAAACTGACTAATTAAAAGAGTGATTTGAATGAAAGCCTGTGTCATGCTTTGAAAAAAAGAAAATCCCATCAGTATCAGACCAACATGTCACCCTCCTCGTGGAATCTATCTAGCTATCATAAATAGCTGAACCATCGTCAAGATTGTCATGATTGTGAGATGATACAGCTGCATGTTAATCCTATTGTTTTTTTGAAAATCTTGAACTGCCAATAGCAAAAATGGAAAAACTGTCTCATGAAATGAATTCTCACCCCATACAAACATACAGTATGTTAGCATTTTTTATTATTATTTAAATGTAATGTGTGGACTATACATTACACTGCGTTTACATTTTCCTTCCTGAGCTCAAAGACTGGTGAGTTCTAAGTATACTGGGTCAAAGGCCAGAGTCATTGTCAGCCCCTATGAGGTAATTATGTGTTTGTGTTTATAGCATGTTGACTTCCCACTCTGGTTCTCTGGTGCACTCCATATTTCTGCCTAACTCCCCCCACTTCCTCCTCTTCTCCTTTCCCTTTCTTCCTCTCTGTCCTTTGCACAAGTCGCCTCCCTCTGGGAAGAGGTGCCTGAGATGTTGGTTCAGCCATACATCTCTGTCAAAATCTCTATGAATAAATTAACCTTTTAAAGATTAGTCCACCCTAATACCTCAGGGTTTTTTAAACAGAAGAGCGAAGCCCCTCCAGCCCCCACCCATTCTCTGCCAAGCCTCACCAACTTGCTGTTAATAGTGTAATGAGAACTTTTAAAGGGACAGACATTTTTTTTCCACTATAAGCTACTGACTGTAAGTCATGATATTGTATGGTTATCAATATTAGATCATTATTTTTATATATCTTTTATGTTTAAGTTTGATTCTTCAGTGCATTGAGTTGGTGATGTCCTATCAACCCAGTAGTCTGGGTACATACAACTACATATCATACAAAATGTATTTTGTTTTCAGTTGTGGTAACATTATAATCATCACCTTAAAGAAACCGGTGCATAAGAGCACTATGTTAGGCAAACTGAAGCAGTCATTGTATATGGCAGACTCCTAAGAAACCCCTAGTTTAACACAGTTAATATAAAATAAATCATGTTAAAATTAAAGCAAAAGTGAATACAGAAAAATGTTGAAGCATACAGCAACAACTAATGTGTACGCTAAAGATAGTTTTACGATTTGGTTTCGGTCCCAAATATCTTGAACATGGGAAACTAAAGATGTCTGATGGTGTGTATAAAAATGCAAAGAGAAAATACATAATACACTCTCCTGAACCTGTAAACTTGAACCACAGTGTGTTCTCCATATGAAACTGAATAATGTATGGCATAATACGAATGACGTGTTTTTCTTGCTGTTAAATAGATATTGTTAGTCATTTTCTAAAAGCATGCAAAGTTTCTGTTGTTGCATAGATAATACTATTCTTCATAGTATTTGAGGCAACTTGGCCAGAAAAATTAAATTCTGACATTACTATACTTAAATACCAAAGGAAACCAGTAATTATTTGTAGCATGACAACTTTTTTGCAGTAACAGTAGGTCATTGGCAGAAAAGTATACTTGTGTTTGATATTGAAAAGGAGAAGAATCTGATTTTATAGACCATTTAAACCCTTCAGTTGAACAAGTTTAAAAATGTTTCCTACAATCTGTTTCAGCACAGCTCTGGGAGAATATCCAGTAATTCTTGTTGTTCCTTTACATAAAAATGTCTCCTCGAGACCTGGAGATTTTGCCAAAAGCAGGGAGCAGTTGGATCAGACTCTCCGCGGTCCTTTCAATGACTGGGGTTATTTAGATGGAGAACCACACCTGGAGTAACTCCAAACACCCATATACACTGCAATTGAATGTATATGTCTCTGGGTGCTTTTACATGCATGTTGATGCGCCAGTACTTTTTCTTTTTGAGCAGATTTTCTAAAGATTTGAGAAGTGACAACTGCTGAGAAGATATTTACTGCCTTTATTGCAGAACAAGACATTTTGTCATTGTTTTGGAAATTTGAAAAATTGCGTCTTGCTGAAAGAATATTTTTTTAACAACCAAACATAACAGTGGTCTCTTGTTGGCAACTGGGCCAGACCTATCCACCTTGGTTTTTCAAACAAATCAGGATAATTATGAAGAACAGGTTTTAGGTTGAAATTCCTTGGAAAATAAACCATTCTTGACTGAGAGAATATGACATGTATTGGCTATGTCACTGGTTTTAGATTTCACTCTCAGGGCAGGCAGAGGCGTCTGCTGGACTTCCTGAGCTCTAACTTGTGCCAACTCATGTACTGGAGAACTGGAGGTCCCCTCCTCCTTTATTTTGGGTGGAAAGGGGGGATCAATGAGGGAGGGGAGAAGGACACGAGTTTCACCATTCCTCCAGGTCTTCAGTCTCCCCTGTTCGACCTCATCACTCAATCTTCATTTGGCCTCTGACATGTTTTAGCTCAGCTCTCCCGGGCTAATTTATGTCTGTAAAGACAAGCTTGGCAAACAGGAGCTTCCAGTAAAAGGCCACTGCCTGAGCCACTGACCCACACTGTGGCAAATTTAATTTCTTTTAGATGGAAGGAAGAAGTGGTAATGTCTCTATAACCCGAGAGGGAAAAAATCTGCCATCTTGGAAAATTTGTGGATATGCATATGTTCTTTCTTTTTCCTCTATCCCGTGCAGACAGCTTGTGATGAGAGTCAAGAGGGTCATGCTGACCTTCACTGTGAATCTGCAACATGCGGCTCCCTCATACATGAAACACATCCTCTTATAATAGAAAACTCAACACTACACAGAACACCAACCACTTATCTTAGCTGGCTTCCAGACAAGTCTACAGTGCCCTTTAGATTTATGGCCAGAATTCCCACATCTAATGGTAAAGCAGAAGTTATTAACTTTTCAAAGTAAATTTTTCTCCTATGCCCATGCAGCCATGCACCCCTCCTTTTTTGTGTCTGCACAAGCTTAGTTTAACTGCCTGATTAACAGCTGCTGTACAGGCCTTTGGATTTCTGCAAAAAGTAATAATATAGCCATATTTTCATGTAGCTGATGATGTTTTATGGTGCATCAGTAGTTTTTCTCTATTAATCAATACTGCTCAAGTCTTGAGTATGTTGACTAGAGGACTAGAGATGGATTATAGCCTTAAATGTGACATATGATAGTTTAGGCACAGCTCAGTATGGTATAAGGTACAGTTCCTAACCTCTCTCAGTAGGAGGCTCCAGAGATCACAGAATGCCTCTGTCTCGCACTACACTGAAGAGCACAGCCCATCTTTTGGTCTCTTGCCCTGCCCCTGCGCTGCCAGACCCACAACAGCAGCAGCAGTCCACATATGGAAATGCTTGATTTGATATAATGTCATTTTACTTTGCAGAAATGAGTATATGCATGTTCTCCTGCTATCTGAAACCCACCACCACCACCACTGTAACCCATGGAGTGTGAAATGCGATCCAGGGTTACTACAAGTGCTGTTAACAAAAGAATGCACTTCTTATTAAATAATACGGACACAAGAAGACTGTCGTTTTGTATTTTGGAGATATTCTTTCTATGAGTCAGTCACTGTCTACCTGATGGGACAATATATAGTATGTGATGTAAGATTGCATTAGTAGAATAGTACAGTGAGCCCTGGATTTCTCCCTTGGCCCTGCTCATGGATAAAGTACCTCAACATGCTGCACACATGAACAATACTGGAAGATGAGTTCCCACATTCATCAAGCTTGGTAAAAATATTTTCATGGGAATTCTTTGCATGCTGCTGCAATGTTAGATGCTTCTGACATTTCACAGAGGGTAAAAGCAGTTCAGGTCTGTGGCAATTAGTAAGTTAATATCAAATAGATTATTAATTTTTCTTTCTTCAAACACAAACCCGTTATATGTAAATCAATCAAATTCATATCTAAGTCATATTTTTATTTTTATTATAATTATTAGTTATTTTTGGGTGCAGTAGACTGTATTTGTGTTCTGCTTTCTCCACATTTTTTAGAAACTTGTAGTGTTAGCCTTCTCTTTGTAGTTCTCTGGGAGTAGAAACCCTGCAAATCACTAGAGACTGTGTTAGTGTTGTCGGCCTGTTAGCAGAAAGCTGCGTGTAAAATGTGTGTTTGGGTGGAATCCTGGACCCATAGAGTACTGTACAGCACAACCACCAGCCAAGTTTGCTGAAGACCAGAGGAGAAAGTACAATGTTATGATGTAAGCCATCAAACCTTCAAAATAACAGTGCCAGTTGTGATTTCCTGAGATTTCCCAGATTTTTTTCAAGCTGCTGGTAGTAAAAGGCACTGCATCATCAAGAAAACTTTGTTTTCCCCCTTTCGGGCTGTAAGCTGTTGTGAGTGGAAAAAGCTCCCCGCTCCAAGTGGTCAAATAACTGCAGCTTTTTCAGCTTCTGTGTACTGCCTGCCCTGCTGACATGTAAGCAAGGAGCCAGACAAAACCAAACAAAACAACAGTAAGCAGGCTAAACTGGATTGGATTGCCTGTGTAGAGACCAAGTAAGAACAACAATATTTTTCAGATGTGCATGTTAAGGATCCCAATGTGTGAAAATGTCTGAACATTTTAGAAGTAATATTTTCAGAGGGCCCATGGTTTTAAGCAGAAAGACGTTAATCTGAGATATTCTTTCTTTCTTTGTCATATTTATACAATAGAAATGGTCAATAGGTACTGGACATTTTCTTCATCATGCTGAAAATTTCACAAGCAAAGAAGTGGAGATTGTGAATTTGTGGATACATAATATACATATAATACACATTGTATTTGCTAGAAGTGTTTTCCCCTGAAAGATGTGTCAGGAATAATACTGTTTGACAGTCACAGAAAGGATTTTCATTCTTCAGATGTCATGGAGTGAGCGAAAAGATCACCTATCACTTGGCTCTTACAAAGGGAACCAGAGTTCCTCCTAACTGAACAAATGGACCTGTCTTATGTGAGAGGGGGACAAAGGCATTCTCACTTTCAACACCCATGCCACTGCAGCCCCAGCTTCGACTGCTGCCTAAAGACCAGTAAAACTGTTCAAATGTTTCCTCTGCTCCAGAGTCTGGGCTAGTTCCCCTTAATCTCGCACTAGTTGAGACCTCAAGAGTCTGTCACCTTTTCTGTCACGCTCGGCTGCCTGCAGCCCATTGGCCGGCAGCAGATTTATTTCTCCCTGTCAGAGCCAATAGCGTGGCGATGTGGCTCAGCCCACTGTTTAGTTACAGTGACAAACATGCTGATTAGAGAGGCCCCGATGATGGATGACTCCTCGCTGGAGAGCGGCCTGAGTTTTTAGCGGGTCATAATGGGCCTGACACTGCACAGCCCCTTTCTCTCTCTTTCTGCCTTTCTTTCTGTCCTCTCCTGGTGGATAGACCCTTCCCCCACAGGTCACACTCAAAAGGTCAGGAGTTAACGGGCCAGCCTTTGCGTATTGCCGCCAAATCAAAATGACCCTGTTTGGAGTCATATTTGTAGACACTTCATCATCATCATGGCCACTGCGACACTTCTATTCCCTTCTTCCCCGTGGCCTTTTCTCCTGTGACTATGAGCTCCCACACAGGTAAACAGAAGGTTACACAACCCTGCTGGATTATTTAAACTGCCAAGCATTCTTACTCACTTTTGTGCTGCAGAGATGCACGCAGACACACAAACACCCGCTCCTTTTGTGAATGCAGGCTTTCTCATAGTGTAGTATTGATTTTATTTCTACCAATTGGATTGAACATGTACTTTGCAGAGTGTGTCGGGCAGTGTTTGGTATGGAGTCATGCTTGAGAGACTGTTCTAGCTGGAAATATAGGTCTGCTACTTAATCCACTCTGAGGTCTGCAGCACTCAAACCTCTGCTGGAAGCCTATGCCACTAAAACCTCTGGGATGATTTCACCAAGAATATTTCAGCTGACCTTGACATTGAAGCTAACTTTCTTTTACTCCCTGCTACCTGGCTTACACTTGGTATATATGGATGCAAATAAAAATGTGTTGGTACTCTTCCACTTACAAAGAAAAAATACACAATATTCTGTAACATAACTTCAAAAGTAATTTGCACATAATATTCACTACATATTTAGTAGAACAAAAGTATTGTTGTTTATGTTTGATGCTACATCCATCCAGGCAGGTTGTTTGTTATCATTATTGCCCTTTTTTAAACTTGTTGATAATATTAACAATTGTAGTCACAGAAACACCATACTCTGAGAGCATTGTAGTCTTTACCCTGATGATGCTTGGCACTTATTTTGTTCCTTATGTCTCTGCACAATCATACTAAATCCAAATCTAAAATCGCTCATGGGCCAAAGTATTTAGAGACTTAATTCAATATTTGGACAAGTCACTAGAAATTACAACTTAGAGTTTTTTCTGGTTATTTTGTACAAACTTTGTATACCTGTATTTATGCAGTATATTCCATTCTTACTGACGGATCGTCTTGAGGTCTGCAGGTTGAAGCCACTCAGTCATTGTTTAGGTTATAAACTCTAGGTTATTATCTGAAAACAGTCACCTCAATCCCAAGCTGCATGCACTCTGGTGCTGATTTTGTTCAAAACACTCTCTTTATATGCGTTTTCTGGATCTTGCTGCATTCATCCCTAATCACAAAAAATAACGGGTAAAATAAATAACTCTGATTAATCGCAGCTATGGTTAACCATTGTACCCTTTATTCCATTGCTTTGGCAATAAGACAACAGATAAAAAGTAGCTGCTGGGGAGGTGTGGAGAACAGCGAGGGAACAGAACATTTATTAATCTACCTCAAAAACAAACAAATTACAATATAAATCAAAGCTTCTACTTCTGCTACTTCATTGCATAGTTTGAATCTGTGTGTCTGGAGGGTTAAAAAAGATCAGCTGTATGGAGAGACAAAGGTTTTAATCCTCCCTGGGTGAAAAGAAAGTCTCTTCTTCGTCAACTTGCATTCTTAGCGTAATAAAAAGCAGAAGAAGAAGAAGGGGAAAACATAAGACATGGAGTGATCCGATGGGGAAATGATAATGATGTTACTGATTGCACAGCACAGAAAATGGCAGTGACTGCAGTGTAAATGGAATGTGAAGCGCTAAAATTAAGCACTGCCCCAGCCAGATTTACGCTGGATTGCATTTTACCTATATGACACATTAAAAATTTGTGACGTGCCTAAACCACTGACCGAATTGAAGCTGGCAACCTGTAGGTCCTGTGTTGCATGTCTGACTGTGTAGTTAACAGCAGCCTACAGGTGCTGGAGGTGCTACAGCATTCCTGCCCATCTGTCATGTGGGCCAAAGCCATTTGTGCATTAACACAAAATTTGAAAGGAGTTATTACTAATTTCATTCTGGACATATTCTGTTGTGTCACAATGTGAGAGGCTACCTGCACCTCCTTTTATACCGTCAGAAAGATGGGGGAATGCAAAGCATTTACCAGCAAAACTGGAGGTCTGAGTCGAAAGCTAAAAGATATGTTTAACTTGAAAGCTCATGTCAATTACAAAAATCCATCTCACCTGCGCTCCATTAATTTGTGCCACTCAAAAGATTTGATCTGTGCACCTCTGTATTAGTGTTATTACTGCTATTACTGTACTGTCATTATTATTATTAATGAAATTCTATTCCTTTTTGCCTAGGTACTTTATTAAGCAGATAGTGTTTATTCTGTGCATGTATTCTGTTATAATGATAAATTCATTGATTCACTTGTCTGACAAAATTCTTTTTGATTTAAATATTATGAAATACTCTCACAACAAAAATGTATTTATGCGATAAGACACAGAGCATGTGATTAATTGTTTTTTTAAATAACAGCACTTTCATGTTGCTACTTCTGACAAGCACCCGTATATCATGATGGTGCCACCACTGTGCTTCACCGTAAGTATGGTATTGGCCAAACCAGCCAGGTATTTGTTAGTTAAAGTATTTTGAGTTGAAGTTCAGTTTTGAATCAGAAGGTTTCATTTAAACATTTAATGATAAATAGTTGATGGCAGACTAATGCTTGTTCTTGAGCTGCAACTTCACTAAGAGGTGATGTGATCCAACAAGTTGGTTTGTAAGAGTTGCTGTGCTTTAAATTTTAAAGACCAGATGTTTAACCTGACTGTTGAATATGTGTCCAGTTAAATCCAAATAGATGGTTCTGGCTTAGCACTGTGGAGACCAGGTCCTAGGGGCCACTTTTCCCCTGAACATCAGGATGTTGTGCCCAGGGGCATTATGCATGTGTGTATGTGTGTGGAGAGAGAGAGAAGCTGGGAAAGTGCACAGCAGGACAGCAACTCATTTGTATTCTTTTCGAAACAGATGCTCAGCTGCATTAATGACTTCTAACTAAAACATTCATAAAGTGTTATTGGATTTTTAGCAGTGGGGTTAAGAAGTGTGACCTTGGAGGTCTCAAGGTTGCTGGCTCTTCTCTCTTGTTCCCTTCCTCCCGACCTCCTCCCCTTTCCTCTTCCTCTCTGTTTGGACGCTTCGGTGACATCACAGCGGCTCCATTTCAAATTGGATGCAGAGAGTGAGAAGTTCAGCAGTAGCCCAGGGCAGTGAATATTTTTCCATTTATTTAGGTGGGGGGGTGGAGGAGAGGAAAGGGGGGAACCAGGACATGCAGACAAAAAAGGGCAGAATGCATTACAGGTTAAGTAATAAGTAATCAAAATAGTTCTTTCTGTGTGTATGCATAGTCCACTCAATCTCATGCTTAAGTGAGCCATAGCTGGGCTTGGGTAGAATCCCCTTTGGACACCTAGTGGTTTTGGTGAATAAATCAACAAAGAGGTACAAAGAGCAGACAAAACAAAGATGTAGCCATGGTTGGTATCCTACTTATCATTCTATTGCATTGTTTTGCACCACTGATGTAATAATGGTTACACACCCTTTTATGTGGCTATTGATGCAGTTTTCTTTGCAGGATCTGTTTCTGTTATGCAAGGATATAAAGTGCATGTACTTAATTTAGTGTATAAAATACATAGAAAAAATCTTGCTCATCAAAGCAGATTAGATATAGGCAATATGAATTAACATTCATTCCTAGAACTGCAGGAGATGTACAGCATGTGCTGGAAAATGTTTTACTAATCTGAGTTGAAGGTCAGTGTTACAATTTATCTCGCTGTATTTCTTCTATGAAGGTTATTGTTTAGGTGTATATCTTTTAGTACAGAGGGTGTTCAATGAATTCAATGAAATTTTGTGTTTTGAGGCTACAGCTGTCGCGATATTTGTTGTGCCATACATAGTGGTGCTATTCTCATATATCATGTGTAAGAGGACTTTTTATTTTGAAGTAAATACGCCCACACTATCCATGTCATATTGCTCTGTTGTAAGGTTGACTTTTCCAAACTCTGGCTTTTCGAACAGAACCAGCCTCTCTCCATTCCTGCTGACTTAGGATTACTGCAGCTTGCTGTGCTGTCCACTGCAGCCATTCACTTGTTTGATGAAAATACTATTAACTATCTGGGTTTAACTTGAGAGAAAGTGAAACTGAAACATTTAAAAATGTAATAAAAATATAGATGAGGTTTTAGATGGTTAACTGCTGACAATAATGCTGGAAATTCCTTTTGATAAAACACAATAATTAAAGTTTTATCTGTTTTGTTGCTTCTATAACTGCATTGATACAATTAATTTAATCCATAAATCCGTCTCTTCCAAAATATCAAATAGACTATATTAACAGAGACAAAGTGTTATCTAATTCATGATGCATCTTAAAAGTATTTCAACAGGTCTGCTTCTGAAAGACATATTTTGACTGCCATGTTTTACTGAGCATGGGCTATAGCATATAGTGACTCTGCAGCTCTTTGCATTAAAACAGCAATTTGTGTATGTGTGCTTTTGTCTGGCTTTTACATGATAATTTAGATTTTATTTGGTGACAAAAAGAGTTTTAGTTTTGTATTTATCAAAAAAATATATGGTCATAAATGAATATTTTTGGCCATAGTTATCTTTTATGAAATAAACAGTGCATTGATAAAATTATATATTAATTTACCATTGACAAGTAATTAGCCCAAATTGTAATTGGGGATTCTAAAATTCTCATAACCTGCACATTCCTCCAAAATAGCTGATAGATCAGTATACGTCATCTCATTTCTTGGCTTGTCTCTCTGCTGACTGAATCTATGTTTGCGCATGTGGTTTGTGTGTGTGCGGCCGTGTGTGCGGCCATGCATGCGTACATATGTGGTGGAGAAGGGGCCCACAGAGAGATCCAGGAAATCCTAGGCTCTGGTCCCATTTCTGGAAAGGATATGTGTTTTCTGTGTGTCTGTGTGTACTGTGCACTTTATATATTAGTGGTTTTCAAATGGGCCTGGAGGAAAAGCCATATATAGAGTAGCTCATACTCACCTATTCACAAAATAATATTACATTATGCAGCTTTTGATTTAAGTCAAACTCTCCTGTAGCAGTTATGGTTCTAATCATCTTGGTTTTAAAAGCACAACAAAATGAATTGCTCTTGTGTCGAATAAAGATGGTTGATGATTTACTTGGTTCTCCACAATAATCACAATCCACAATAATGCTTGGTAAAATGTATTGGTCATTGGATTGGTAAATCAATCGGAAAGGCCGGACCCTCGTAACGCAGCAATTGTAATCTAGTGAGAAAGAAAGTGCTAAGCCACCATGAAATAGAGGTCGGGTTTGATACCAGGCCCAGTTTGTCTTGTCACCCTGCCAAACCATCTGTATAGACCAGAAGGAAACTCAGAACAGTATTTGCTCTACTCCCATCCATCTTTAACTAAACCGACCAACCACCAGGAGCAACCTACCACCCCTAACAATGAAAAAGCCACTTTCAGTGAACATTTGTTGCATATATGAATGCAGTGGGGTTGCCATGGAAGCAAATATTTTTGACATTACGCAGTTGTCATGTTGTATTTGCCTGGTGAATTCTGGCTGGATTGGATCTCTGTTGTATTCCTAAAGAGATGTAGCCCAGATACTGCTCATTAAACTGGCCACCCATGCAATAAACATATTAAATAAGCCACAGATTAGAAAAGGCTGTCTTTTTTTCTCAGCAAAGAAATTGTGCTGCCCAGTTTGAGATGGATTTGATGGCTCTTAATAGTGTCTGCCTCTTTTTAATAATGCCTGGTCTACAACGCTAGAATGTGCTTTATTGGCCCGTTTGAGTCCAAGCACACAGCCATTAGCTGGGGCCAAAATGGCCTATAAAAGTTGGACCAAGTCTAATTATGTGCCAGTCTTATAATATTAAGTATTTTGGAATGCATAAACTTTGCTCAACAGTCAATACCTGGTCAGTGCTTTGTGAATTTCCTCCTTCAAAGATCTACTGTGATGGAGATCAAACCCTAATTTTTAGATCTGAATGGCCTGCATTTCAACATGGTGGGACATTCTTCACTAGGGTTTCCTACTCAGGTGGTGAACTTTATTTCACTTTAGAGTTACGTGCTTGGATGTGGAATGATTAGCATAATTGTCCCATGTTCACATATGGCTCTTATCGACAGTGGAGCAGAAGTGCATATCAAAGAGGAGTCAATAATCACCATAATTACAACTGAGGATGCAATTACTGATATTATTGCCTTATTAGTGTTGATTTTGTTTTGCTCACTTACTGAAGCTGAACAAAGAAACGTGGAAGGGAAGACATTGGGCTGTACGCGAGCTGCACTGTACTTCTTTAACGGCTTACCCTGGTGGCATTAATTCTTAACCCTCACTGAAATAACTTCCTTGGCGTCTTTCTCAAGGTTAATATCTTTAATAAAAGTTAATATGTGGAAGAGCTAAAACTTTCCCAGTCTGTCCCTCCAGACTAAATTAGACAACTTACTAGACCCGGCCTCTCTGCATTACTTTTGTAGATGTGTGAGGAGTAGTAAATTGCTTTCTTATGCTGAATGTTCATTCTGCAGATGGCTGTGTGTTGTTTGTCTGATTTTAAATTTCATAGCTGGAGCTTGGGGTTCAGTGGAAACTACAGTCACACTGGTTTGTGTGTACAAACCCACCAAAAAAGAAATTATATATACACACCAAGCTTATTACATTTTCTGTGTATGCATGTGTGTGCAGACAGATGTGCATGGAAGCATAAAGGTAGCATACCTTGCATGCATCCACAGCGAAGGCCTCAGGCCATGTTTGCACTGGGTGACAATAACCCCTTTTATTCTGCTTCTGCCTTCACCAATGTTTTGATTTCTACTTAAAGTTTTATGTCAGTGCCCTCCCTCAAGGGTGCCATTACCTTGTATGCTAATAGAGCTATGCATATTCTATTACTGCTGTCAAGGCAAGATAAGGGACACATTCAGCAAAGGAGCACTTAGGGGCCAATGAACCCAGCGAGGGGTCCTGCTGCTCCTGCATTATCAGTCATCTTCACATCTGAATGGAGCTGGCTTATGGGCCTTCTCTTCTCTCTCTCTCTCTCTCTCTCTCTCTCTCTCTCTCTCTCCAGTAATGACTAAGGACTCTCTTCCGTAATAATCAGTCACTGGGAAACTGCCCGATCCCTATCTTATACACACACCCAGACACAGACAGCCACGTGCGCACACACATAGACATACACTGGAACCATGCACAACTGCAGGCTCAATCTAAACCGACCACAAAGAATGCATGAGCAGGGCAATAACACTAACACTGTCATACAGAGACAAACATGTCTCATTTGGGGTCAGTTTGGATGGGGCTAAGTAGGTCTTTATTTTCAGACTGACTGAAGTCTTCTCTCCCGCATAATGGTAATGAAACCATATGGTATGTGGAATTGGATTACTAACAAATGTTCTATACCACCGTCTTTCCCTGGCTTTCTTTTGTTGTTTCCCTCACTCCCTCCCTCCCTATCTCTCTCTCTCTCTCTCTCTCGCTTTCTGCCTCTCTCTCCCCTATGTCGCTGTCCCCCAATAAAGCAGCCATTTCAAATTGAAACAGCATGTTGTCTAGGAGTGCGCACCTCATTTATAAGATTAAATTAATAGCCAGCCATGCTCGAATAGCATTTTGTGATGAGGAGGAGAAGGAGTGTGGTTATGGGAGAAGGGAGCAGCTTCAGCTGTGCACAATCATCTTCCTGTCATGTGATTTGGTGGTTCCTGGTGGTGACACCTTCCTAATGTCACCTGCTATGTGTCAAATGCCACACCTAAGACCCTAAAGCTAATGTATCCAGTGTTATGAGCTCTTACATTTTTTAAGAGTTTCACCATACTTCTGTAATGTTTTGGAAGCCTTTTTAACACGCTATAAAGTAGCTAAACATGGTTACAGGTTTGTGCCTTGTCACAGACACAATGAAATGATATATCACACTCCAAGCTAAAAGGGCTCTGCAAATTATGCTCTATAAATGGAAGAAAATCTCATTCTGTTTTCTACCTAAAAACAGATGAACTTTTATTGAAAACGTGGAAGCGATTAGTTTAAGGGGCGTCTTTTAGTGTAATTCCCAAATGAAACGAGCAGACCTTGTATTTATGAAGGCCGTAGCACAAAGAAGGGAGCTCTTAATGAGGCAATTAAGCTGAGGGGTCGAGAGACTTTGATCTAGAGCGGAGTGATTTTTACAAAAACATCGCACAGTGATAGATACTCATAACTCAGGGCCCTTAATTGTGCTTAATTTGTTTGGAATAGGAATGTGCTTTCAATTAGAGTGTGGATTTGGGCCTGTGTGTTTAAAGGAGGCTGTCAGGAAAAATTAAGAAGCAGTTTGGTTCCCCTCCTGTGTTACTGTTTTTTATCATGGCCAGAGAGACTGAGTCAGTAGATGGACAAATGAAGAGACCAAACAGAAGGTAGAGAGAGGTAATTAGGCAACAAAAACAGACCCCTCAGAAGAAGCCATGGATGGATGGATGGTTAAACAGGGGCAAGTGAGGGAACTGTTGCATGTCTCCCTTCCATTTCTGGGTGTCTGGCTTAGGAATAAACAACAACTGTTCTTATATTAACAAAAGAAACCGCAGAACCAGGACAACTGGTGTTTTTTGTATTTATTTATTGATCATCAGTGGTCCTTATGATGATGATGCTTGATGATGATGTAATTTAAAATACACAGAATGATATGTAGCAAAATTCTATACGATACTTAAACATTTGTGACCTTTACAATGCTCCTGCAGTGCTTTTCAGAAATACTGAAATTGACAGCGTTATGGACTCCAGCTTGTGTCTCTGTTACCTCGTATAGAAGTCAGAGACAGTAAACCCAATAATCAATACATGTTTTCTAGCTCTTCAAAGCCATTTCACACTACTCATTCAAACTGTGGAAATGTTTCCCAAATCCCCAATGGACTAATTTTAAAGAAAAATCTGCATGGATTTATTCACATTAGAAATTGTTACATACCTGTCTCCACTGAAATGTCCAATGTATACTGTATATGCAAAACAAAAAATATCTGGCACACACTTGGTGTTTTTAGTAAAGACTGACACTCGAGCATGTTGGAGATGAAGAATTGACTCCTGCTACTGTTGGGAAAGGCAGTAAGCCTGCAGTGCTTTATGTAATGCACCATACAGCAGCATAATTTTCAAAGCTTTTTTTTCTTTTTGAGAAAAATGTATATGGATATTTTATAAAGTCACACAGAGAGTTGATGAGACTGACCAGCTATTCACATTGGGTAAGCTATTAACAGATATCCTTAGGAAATTGAACATTGCTTTTATGAATTGCTGGAGTAGCAATTTATATCATATTTTTCTTAAAACTAGTCTGATTGAAATTGTAGAAGGTTTTTTTTTATTATTGTCATATTACTTCTGCCATTCATCTTGCATTATGTTCTTAACTACTGTTCAGATGCAATTTAGTGACTGGCAGTCTATTTCCAACAATTCTCTCGTTAACGTATCTCTCCTGATCTCACTAGTGTGTTTGCATGTGTGTCTGTATGAATAACCGACCCAGTGACAGAGAAAAAGAAAGATAGAGAAAGAGCATTAGCTGAGAGGCTGTGCTGTGTTGTCAGTCAGATGGTCTCGCTCGCTGTCTCCTGAGGTCTTCCACTTCACACCCTATTACACCTGCTTCTTCCCATAAGCCTGTTGTCTGTCATTCACTGTACTTTAACATCCTCTCTTTCTGTCTCTGTGCCATTTTCATTGTCCTGCTCTCATCCCTCTGAGCGTGTCTGCATGTCAAGTGTCAGGTGCAATCCCAATTGACCGATCCGCTGTGGCGTGTGCGTGGGTGTAAAACCACTAAAGTGCTGTCCCCCCGCTCCCTCCTTTTCGCCCATATCCCTCCCTCTGTCCCCAGGCCTGTCTGCATTGGTAAAGCTTCTGTGTTTCAAGAGGCCAACAGGCCCTCAACAGTCTCCAAGGAGCTGTTAAGGTGAAATCCCCATAGCAAAGATACTTGGCAGCCATTTACTGCCACCAGGGGACAGAACCTGCACTGATCCCACTGTTGTACCACAACTGTTGGTGAGTAGCAGCCTGTGTCTCACGGGCCATTGGGAGATTGCAGTCTCCTGTGTCTTTTGACCATATTGACAACTTAGTCAGTGGTGGAGGTGCTAGTATGACTGAATAATGTTGTTGCTAGTGTTGCACGTCATAAACATGATCTTCTAGGGCTGGACCCAAATACTTGGATATTGGTTCACTGAATAGGTATTTGGTTTTCGTTCTTCTTTTTTTTATTTGACTAAATGTAAGGTATCTGTAATGATTTAACTGTAATTGCACTATTAATATGTAGGCTATATCTCAGCTTGGGCATCTGACATTTCTCTCACTCACTGCAGGGAACGTGCGAACACTTTAAAATGAAAAATGTCAAGACAAAAGCCAAGTGACAGATATGCTATTTTGTCCTACTAGACATAAATGTAAATAGACAATATTTGATAGACATGACAGAAGTCCACTCAAGCCCCCTTGTCTGGTGGAAGCAAAATTCAGGACAGTCCTATTATCTTCAAAACCTAGTATTGTATGTGGTACTAATAATAACTGCCATGTACTGTATAATATTATATAATAAAATAATCAAGAAAACAACTAAAATTGTATTAATTGTAAATGAAGAAGTATTCTTTTAGAATTGCTCCGTAAATAGGTTAATATTAATAATATTAATTATAATAACTCCATGATTCATATAGGTGGATTTCAACCATTATTTGAAGTTTACAGGTCCAGTCTACTGGTACATCACACAATCATAGCTTTTGACACTGACAGAGACTGTGCAACACCACAGACTGCATTACAGCATAACACAGTCTCTGCAGTTGTCATGTCAACGTCAAGTGACTTTGGCTTGTAAAATTGATAGAAAAGCTCTTCTCAATAATGCTTCTTCAGTTTATAACATTATTACTGTTTTACTCCTAACACAATTTTACTTTTATATAAAATCGAAGTGTTTAGGCTATTTTCCTGCTTCCCTCTTCTATATCCTATTAGTTTAAAATATGAAGGGCACAGATTTCTTGGATCACACAATCTAATAAAGCCTGAAACGAAGCCTAAAACTGAACTATCACTGCTTGACCAAACAGAGGCCACTTAATCTCTGTTGTGCTATTTTTTTAAACTCAATTAGCTGCACCTGTATCTTGCTGCTTTCAGCTCAGTATGCTGATGCCAGCATTTAGCCAACAACTTTCCATCTAGAATAAGACTTATCAAGGTTAGGTCTTGTATTTCAGTATATGCTTTCATTCTGTAGGAGGTGTGTGACAGTCAGCCAGCTGTTTTGGCTATTTGGCTAGCTTCAACCTAACATCTGAATTACAACGTGTGCTGATTTTTAGAGTATTTAATGTGGTGTATTGTCTTTTGTAGCATACACAAATTACATAACCACACATTTTTAAAAAAAGTCATTTAACTTGTTGTGCCTCAGTTATGTAGTATGAACAGGACATATTCAAACGAAAGTCAAAACTTCCTCAAACATGTATTTGACATTTCTATTCATTTCGTCATGATTTCTTGTTACTCATTAATAAAATATCAATAAAATACTATGGGCTGATATATGTCGGACAGGGTGATTTGCTGTTGGGTTCTAAGGTCTAATTGTGTTGACTTTCTGGATTTGTGTTTTGTTGCTTTTTTTTCGTTTATTCAGACATTATGATGCTGTGCTGCACACAAACTGTTATTGTTTTTTATTTAGTCTGACCACACCAGCAGAGGTAAAGATGTGTTACAGTTGATTATCTAACCTTTGGTGAAGTGGGGTAAGAAAATACTAAATGCAAAATGCTATACTTGAATGCAGGGTTGTGAAAAATCAGACCTTTAGGGAAGGTGGAATTGCTTGTCATTTATTAGATCTCAATACAGACAAAGATCTCCAAATTGTTTAAGTCATTGTCCTCCTCCTGGATCAACGTATGCTAAAGATTTGCCAGCTAAGCAAAATTGCCCGAGCTGTTTCCTGCTTCTTTCTTTGCTGTCTTTGTTGTAGAGGTAAACCTGGCCTCCTCGAAAAAGAGCCTTTAATTAGTTTGAATAATAGCCATGCATGTGTGGACTTAATCCCTTTGGCCAGGGCTACTCCATTAATGGTTTCCTTGTCACTCACTGGGCACTGCATAAAAGCACACTCTGCTTTTCACTTCCAACACCTTTCTTTCTTTCTGCACCTACCCTCACCCACCATTCCCCAGACCCAAGCATCCTTCCTCCTGCTGACCACGACAGACCTCTCTTTTATTCCCTCCCTCCATCTCTTGTCTTTTGATTGAACACCCTGAATTATGATGAATCTGGACCTTGTCTGCTTTAGGAGGCTGTCCCACTTCTCCCTAACAAGGGAGCTAATTATTTCCGCATTTGTGTTACCTATAATACTTACTCTTTTTTGTTTCCCACTTCCACCAAACTGATTGTGGACTGTGATATTTTTTTTTTCAACAAACTGCAGCTTTTAAGGCTGTCAAAAACTAAAAAGTACTAGAGGGAAAAAGGCATAAATGAAAAGTTTCTAATCTAAGTTCACAGTAATCACATGACAGTAGATGAAGATGATCATTCATTTTTTTTTATATGCAAATAACATTTGTCTTCAAGATTTTTTTTCAGTTGGCATTTTGGTCAGTTGACATTTATTTAGCATTTAATATGTTTGTGCTATTGCTCTGATATTTTTTTTTTTTCGATAAAAATGTCCTAATTGGTCATAAATATCAGCGTATATTTTGGTCATTGGCAGCTTAGGTGAGAGCTGAAGGTACAAAGCACTTCCAAAGAGTCTTAACACATAATCAATAAGAGATGGATCAAGGCAGTGCATTTTTATTGTTGAGGATCTGGCTGAAGTGTCATTGCATGATCTGCTACACAAAGAGATGGAGTATTGTACACCAGCATCTAACCAGGGACAATACTGAGCCAGATTGTTCTTTTTTGATTTGTTTTCTTTGTCTTTCTACTTGTTTTGAATGCCAAGAGGCGGAAGTTTAACATTTAGAGACAATAAATAGTCATGGATCTCTAAATCTTGAATGTCCCTTTCCCTCGCGGTTCTAGATGCCCATTATAAATCTTTGAAATTATAAATCAATAAATAGTTAATACTATAATAGGAATCTTTATAAATATTTAACTAAGAAATGGAGAGAGTAGAGTGGGGAAAAAATCAGATGTGCTGTGTGTGCTACTCAATGAACGAAGTAACACTGCTATTTATCGACACACTATTGTTTTACTCAGTGATGATTTCTATGTGTATGTGCACATGTTGGCTAGATTGTAAAAGATGTGCACATGTGCATGTCTAAAAGGTTAGCATACAGCCAACTTTAACTGAAACTGATTAAATACTATCGACATACATACAATAGCACATTTCAAATCACAGGCAGTACAACACTGGATGCACACTGTTGTATACACAGGAAGTGTGTATAAACAGTGTATACACAAAGTGTGACTTTGGTTTTTATACTGCTAGAATATAATCACCATCCATGTTTTAGCTGCATGCAGGGTGCTAACGTAAATAAATGCATCCACTGACAAAATGTGTTTTATCAGAATAACTGAGCAACAGCCCATTTTCTCTCCACGCTTCTGCATGTTTATCCGCCCATCCTTCTGTCTCTCTCATAGCCCTGCCATCGTTCCCCATCTCTGTCAGGAGTTAATTTGGCGGAACGTTCCCACTGAACACTGATCACCTAGTGAATACCCCCATAATTCTTTCTGCCTCTGCCTCTGCCTCTCATCCAGTCATGGAAATGACACTAAGGGGTTGACAGTTCAATTTACCCATAACAGATGATGGCTATCATAGTAGCACCAATGCGCCAGTCCTTTCCTGTTGACTTTTATATTTACCTGCCAAGAGACAGATGCTGGAGCGTATCCTACTGTTTACCCCTCCAGACTCCAGCGATTCCTCCTCTCCTCATCATCACTGCTTGTCCTCTGGGGAGAAATGCTGCCACTTGTTTATGTGACCCTGTCTGTACACACTCTTCTCCCTTGTGTACTTATCAAGCAAATTATTACTCCATTGCCACCCCCTTTTGTTTTCTTACCCTGTTCTTGGTAGCATAATGGAAGAATTATTGATCTATATCTCTGGTCATGATGCCTCTCAGCTTGCTGTCATTACACCCTCGGCATGCCATTGATATACTCCCCTCCTCCTCTCTTGTTCTAAATGATTTTCTCCTTCCCTTTGCCTTTTTCCTATTATCCAGCTCCGCTTTACATAAATCCACTCGGTCATTAGATCCATCAAAAGCTAATGATCATCATCCTTTTTCCTCTGCTGCTGTCCCTTTTCCCTCCCTATGGCCAATCAATTACTTTGCTTTTATATGCACACACACACACGCACACACACACACACACACACACACACACACACACACACACAC